>JAVJIF010020433.1:0-108759 GCA_038442645.1 Agave tequilana | reverse complement strand
TGCCCCCGCCACATTCCAACGTTGTATGTAAAGCCTGTTTTCTGATATGGTCGAGCGTTTCTTAGAGATTTTCATGGACGACTTCTCCGTCTATGGGATTCATTTGACCAGTGTCTCCATCACTTGGAGCTAGTACTGAGTAGGTGCACCGAAAAGAACTTGACCCTCAACTGGGAAAAGTGTCACTTCATGGTGCAGCATGGAATTGTCCTAGGTCATGAGATATCTAGGGAAGGATTAAGGTAGACAAGGCCAAGGTGGAGATAATAGCAAAGCTTCCACTTCCACGATGTGTGAAGGACATTCGGTCTTTCTTAGGACACGCTGGGTTTTATCGTAGGTTCATTAAGGATTTTTGCAAAATTGCTAGACCCTTACAAACCTTCTAGCTAAAAACGTGCCCTTCATCTTTGATGATAGGTGCAATAGTGCGTGGAGAAATTGAAAGTGGAACTTATCTCTGCTCCTATCATCTCACCTCCGACTGGTCCAAGCCTTTTGAGATCATGTGCGATCCTCAGATTTTGCGATAGGTGCTGTCTTAGGGCAGCGTAAGGATAACAAGCAGCACGTGATCACTATTCGAGTAGGACGCTCAATGACGCCCAAATGAACTATACTACAACCGAGAAGTTCTTGGCAGTAGTGTTCGCTTTGGAGAAATTCCGCCCATACCTACTTGGGACCAAGACACACGATTTTCACTGACCATTCTGCACTTCGATACCTTATGCTTAAAAAAGATGCTAAGGCCGACTCATTCGTTGGATCCTTCTCCTTCAGAATTCGATCTCAAAATTCGAGATAAAAAAGGTGTCGAAAATGTCGTAGCAGACCATCTCTCTCGTGTGCCAAACGCACCTTCTGACGAACTGCCCATCAATGACAATTTCCCCGATGAACAACTTCTAGCCATCTCTAAGGAGCCATGGTTTGCTGACATAGTAAATTACTTAGTCACAAACCAAACACCACCTAATGGTCAAAACAGGATAGATACCGATTCTTGTCTCAAGTCCGGTATTACATGTGGGAAGAGCCTTATCTTTTCAAATATTGTAGCGACCAAATCATTAGGAGATGTGTCCCCGACGAGGAAACTAGAAGTGTTCTAGCTTTCTGTCATGATTCGCTTGCGGTGGACACTTTGCTCCCCGCAAAACTGCCGAAAGATCCTGTAAAGTGGCTTTTATTGGCCAACCGTGTTTAGAGATGCATTTGAGTATTGCAAAACTTGCGCAAGATGTCAAATAGGAAGAATTTCCAAACGAAATATGATGCCCCTAAATCCTATTCTAGAAGTAGAACTTTTCGATGTCTGGGGCGTCGATTTTATGGGACCCCTCCCTAATTCGTTTGGGCACCTATACATCTTGTTGGCCGTAGACTACGTATCAAAATGGTTGAAGCTGTCCCTTGCAAGACAAATGACAACAAAGTTGTTGTCAAATTCTTGAAAGATAATATCATCTCACGCTTTGGAATCCCGAGCCATCATTAGTGACAATGGCACACATTTTTGCAATAGAACTTTTGAAGCTCTTATGCGAAAATATGCCATAACTCATAAGTTGTCTACGCCCTACCATCCTCAAACTAGCGGACAGGTAGAAGTTTCCAATAGGCAAGTCAAGCTCATCTTGGAGAAAACTGTGAATCAGAATAGGAAGGACTGGTCCACCAAACTGGTGGATGCCCTATGGGCATATAGGACTGCCTTTAGACGATTCTAGGAATGTCTCCCTACAGACTAGTCTTTGGAAAGGCTTGCCACCTTCCTGTCGAGCTAGAGCACCGGGCCTTATGGGTAATAAAGCAGCTGAATTTCGATCTAGAAAAGGCCGGTGAGCTTCGAAATTGCAAATTTCTGAACTAGAGGAATTAAGGAATGAAGCATACGACAATACGAAGATTGTGAAGGATAGAGTTAAGGTTTTTCATGACAAGTTCATCACTAGAAAAACGTTTGTCAGAGGACAAAAAGTTTTACTCTATAACTCTAGACTTTATCTCTTTCCTGGCAAGTTGAAGTCAAGATGGACAGGGCCCTTCATTGTTAAGACTGTGTTTCCACACGGAGCCATAGAGATCTACGACCCCAAAAATGGCAATGCATTCAAGGTAAATGGTCAACGTCTTAAAATCTTTTTGGAGTCAGTACCGGAAGTAAATGCAGCCATGGGTCTTTTTGACCCACTGTATCGGTAACTATATCTTTCTGCCAGTTCATGCATCCATGCATTTCATTCATACATTAGGGACAATGCATGAAACAACTGTGGGGGGAAGGGTATGTAATATATGTAAAAATAAAAATAAAAAAATAAAAAAATAACAGAAGATAGAAATATTTTTTCTCTTTATTTATCTCAAAAAAAAAATTTATAAAAAGGATAATACTTTGACTTTTTTTTTGAAAGAAATCTAAGTTAGTTTTAAGGATTAGGAAATCATGATTAGGATTTCTAAAAACTTGGTCAAAATAAATAAATTGTTTAAATTTTAGGTATAGGAGGAGAAATTGAATAATTAGTTAGTCTTAATTTTTACCTTAATGAAATGTGCATTTCTAGTACATATCTAGGATTCTAAGACAAAGACCTTATGCCTCATAATAATATAAAAAAAGAATCACCATTGAGCTGGATACATGTGCCTCAAGAAGCATAAGTATTCACGCCTAAAGGTGAGTAAATAAAATAAAGTCCTTAGTTTTGGGCCTAGTTCACTCGAATTTGAGTCCGCGGGGTGTTTTCTCACCTGGTGCCCTAAAGCCAACCGGTTTGGGAGCTACCGACTTTAAGTTAGCTACATGGGTGGATTAGAAAGCCTAAGAAAACTGAGAAATATTATACATGTATTAACACATCTATTAGTCAATTAGTTAGGTATAAGGGCCTCAAGAAGCCTTGATACTTATACGAACGAAAAACGAAAATTATATAACACATCTAATAGTCAATTAGTTAGGTATGAGGGCCTCAAGAAGCCTTGATACTTACACGAAAGAAATTAGATGATGTTATAAAAATAATAAAGAGGCATGAGAGTCCAAGTTAAGGAATTCCTAGTAAAAATTCATAAGGATGCATATGATTTTTGGTAACGAAAAAGACTATACAAACATTCAATTTTGATCCTTACCTAAAATAAATAACAATTCACTTTATTAAGACTAAGTTTAAGAATGAATAAAAATGATAATCCTAAAACTTATAGACTACTTTAGTCTCTTCAATATAATTCGAATATTCTCTTTTTATGGATTTTGTGGGTGTAATCCGCTGAAAACCCTCACGAGACAACACTCGTCCTCTAGGGTAACCTATGGGTTTAACGGCTTGTTGCACATGCTAAGTGCAACCGTGATTCCTACGAAAGTGAGTTAGTTAGATTAGATTTTCTCTTTCTTTTTGATTTTTACTCGAGGACGAGCAAAAAGATAAGTGTGGGGGTGTGATTGGTAGTGAAAATGCATAATTGTCATCATATTTACTATCATATTTTCACATTTATTTATATAAAGATGCACATTTATTAATATTTTGTTATTTAATGTGTGCAGGCCTTGAGTGTTGAATTAAATAAAGAATTAAAGCTTAATGAAGCCCAAAAGCCCAGATCCAAGCCCAAGTCCAAGCCCAAGTGCAAAAGTGCAATTACAAGAAGTCAAAGTGCAAATACAAGATGTAAATATTGCAAATACTACAAAGAGGGAAAGGATAGAATTCTATCCAATCCTAAATACCTGGTGGATGAGGATAAATACATGTGCAGGGATAACATTTATTTTTTGAAGGGATTTGGATTAGAGTAACTTAATTTCTAAGTTATCTCAAAAATCCAAACTAAAGAGCCAGGATCATCTTCCAGAAAGAAACAACCAGATGGACGGACCAGGAGAAGCCACGCGCCAAAGCGCGTGGCCAACAGATGACATAGAGCCGCGGAAATGCGGCCCAAGCCGCGTTTCCGCGGCATTTCTGATGAGGTTGCCCAACTGCTTTCGTGTACGATCTTATTCGGGACTCTATCACCTTCTGCACCTATAAATATCCCTGTAGGCGCAGCAGAGAGGGCATCCAGAGACGTTTAGGGTTTTCTTTTAGCCATTTTTTCTTTAATTTTTGCAAGATTGTAATTTTCGTTTCATGCACGTTGTGGAAGAAGGAGCTTGTATTGGAGGCTGTGATCAAATAAAGGTTACCTTTTTTCTCATTTAATTTATTGTCTTTCTCTTTGTTTTCATTCTCTGTGATCTTTTCTGGTTTTTTTTCTTTGCTTCTTTGCAATCTTTATTATTAAACAACATAAAAAAATAAATTGAAAAGATAAAAAATAATGAACTAATTTCCTTTAGTGGTTTGCTGAGATTCTTAAAGCACCTAGAGCAGTTAAGCTTTGATCGGATTGATGACCATCTCTAGAAACCCTAGGTTTAATAATTACTTTTCTTGAAGATTAAACAGATAACTAGACTTCTTAATCTAGGTTGCATATTTAAAAGACTCTTCATGACTTCAAACTTAAAAACTAGGACAGCCTAATTTAAGATTAATCTTCTCTTAAGCTGTACCTAGATGTTAGGTTGAACCATAGTTTAGTTTTTAATAATGTAACTTAGTTAGAATCTTGTATTGGTTTTTCTTGCTTGAATTATTCTTAATAACCTAGGGTGAATTACATACACCTCAATATGATGATCAATCTCCTTAACTTGCAATAGGGTTTGTGGTAGAAAATCAGTAAAACCACATCTTTCATATCATATATCTCAGATCTAATCTCTTTTCTCTTATTTTGAAGATACAGAGGAATCGGGTCAAAAAGCTTGCATCGCATCCTTCCCTGAGGATCACGACCCGCTTGAGCCCTTGCTACAGTGGATAGCATTGAGAGTAAAGAATTCTACAACTCAAATTCTTATTTATAAATTCTTAAATTTCTCAAACAGAGGTCAGCCCCTCATTGGGAGCACTTTTAGGGGGCACGTTCACCCCTGGAGCCTCTAAAATAGCCCCGTCGCTATGGACAAGGAGGAAAAAGAACGTCGGAGAAAAAGGGAGAGGTCAGAGATAGACAACAGACTACACCCAGGCAGACAGAGAGAGAAAGAAGCAAGAGAGAGCTCAACTCTTCAACAAGCTCGCTGCGTACGAGTTGACCCTTTGCCTACCTTCTCTTTGAGAGTTTTGGTAGACAGAGCTGTGTTACTCCTTCTACCAGCCAAAGAGAAGATCCCTGACGATCCCGACGGTCATCCGGTCAACGGAGAAAAAGATTCACTCTCCACCGCCACTTGAAGAACCCAGCTTTAAACAAAGGGAGGATTCAAGATTCAACATCCTCCCTCCCTTGTACTGGAAGGAAAACAGTTTTGTTGTAACTTTTCATCTGATTCAAGGAAATTTTACAGCGAACCCCTTTATTTCTTTTTCCGGCGCGTACACCCACTCGCACAACACAAACCTAAATAAAACTTGCTAGATGTTGGCTCCTAGGGACATCTCGAACTTATTTAAGAGATTAAATTAAGGAGAAAGTTGTTAGATTTTGACTCTTGTCAAATCGGTGTCAAAGGTTAGGGATTGAGAGGCGAAACCTCGAAGAATAGTGGTTTTGCATAATTAGACCCATTGCTCTGGCACAATTACCTCCCACTGATCTTATCCCTACCTAACCGATTAACTTGTGGCCAGATTATTACAATATACCCCCCGTGGATAGTCTAACCAGTTAGGAGTCGTCTAGGTCTAGGTCAATCCTAGTATAGGCTTGTTTTTTAAATTTTTTTCTTTCTTTCTTTGTTTATTTTTCTTTTTGTTTGTGATTGTTGTGATAAAATGGAATATAATTAAAATTTTACCAACCAAATGAATACATTTTTTCTGACCTCATTTAACTCGGATAACTCTAACCCAGCTATTATACAACATAAACCAACCATATATGCTAGATTGGGTTTGTCCGACTCAATATGACCTATACCCCAATTCTATGATCAAAATTTTCAAAATAATTTTCACTCTTTACAGAGTCCATGGGGATTCACCTTCCTCGAGTCAAATTTTCAACCACCTTGTCCACAATTTTTACAATATTTGTTCCCAGATTTTGCTTCCTATACTCCTTTTTTACAATAACCCATAGAAGAAAAATCTGAGTTAGAAAAGAGTATAAAAGCCATGCAAGACGCTGAACAAAAATTTCAGAAAATGTTAGCCTTCCTAATTTCATAATATTTTCAAGAGTCATACTCAGTCCCACCTCTTCAAAATGACCAATCATCTGTCTTGGACACGAGTACAGAACTCTTGCGTGAGTCCAAGAGACATTCTCGAAACATGTTGGACTCACCATTTTCCCAGAACCAAGTTTCACATACTACTTTGCGTGAGTCCGAGCGACATCCAAGCTTTTGGCCGCGTTTCCATTGTAGTAGATAGGTCCCTTGAGCTCTGCTTTCAAAAGCAGAGGCTTCGGTATGCTATATGTCCACTACAGCTATTAGTTTTCTGAAATCAGCCCCTGCACACAAGAATATAGAAGAAAGTCAAATCGTTAGTAAATTTAGAAAGAAAACTTACAGTCCCTCCCCGGCAATGGCACTGATTAGTCTTTAAATATGCATATTTTATATCACATCTTCACAATTATTCTGAATAAAATTTTGTTAATAATGGCTTTCTTGTGTGTTTTTAGGTCCATGGCATGAAGTGAAGAAAAAACCCAAACTCTCATTTATTTGGGAATTTTTAGAGCCTAGAAAAAACTCAAGATTTTGAAGCCCAATCTGCTAATTTTGGAAGTAGAAATCAACAAAACAGTATGTTGTACATAGTCCATACCTCATGTACAAAACCCACGCCGTGGCGTTAAGCAAGCGGCCATGTTTCTGTGGCCATGTTGTGGAGCCATGCGTCGAGCTTCGACGCGGTGCCCCGTATGGCTTCCCTGGTACCCCCCCCCCCCCGGTTACCTATAAATAGCCCAATGTTGAGCCAGAATTTCTAGAGAGGAGGGCATGTAGTATAGTTGTTTCCATTTGTGTAGTTTAGTTGTTCTTTTCTTCTTTCTTTTGTTTTTCTCTTTATTTTGTAGATCATGTAATAGGAAAGAGAGTGATACAAAGGATGAAAGTTAGAGATCTTGTAATGGAGGATGACACTATATGAAAGGTTCTCTCTTTATCTCTACTTATTTTCTTCTCTCTAACTTTTTACATGTGTAGCTTTCTCTCTCATGGCAACTAACCACTAACCACTAACTTGTTAACTCCTTACTTGATAACCACATGAATCAATTAACCTCTAATTGGCCTTGCTCTTGCAAGAATCATTGATGGCTCATGATGATGGATTCTAACACTCTAATATCTAACTCTCTAACAAGCTAACATTACTTTATTCCATGCTTGCTCGAGTTAGTTTTGATGATTTAAGTGTATCTTGCACTTGTTTATTTGAGTTTGGATATGATGAGTGATCTTATGGGTTATTTTTGTAAAGCTCTTGAACCCAAGGATACATGTGAAGCAACTATCATTAAAAGGTTAGCATATTGGTGGAGTCATTAGTAGTTAGCAGTCATTTGTTTTCTTTCATTTTTACTTTGTTTTAGAAATAATATCAAAATCACAAATGCACCTTCTCTTCAATGTTTCTATCTTTGTTTTCATCATACTCTTTTCTTTTCATTATTTGTTTTCTTTTCTTTTGATTCTTTGAAATATAGAAGAACCGTCAACACACACGTGAACATACCGGTAATGCTTTGGATTCGACCTGTTTAGCCTTTATGCTATAACAGAAGTATCGAGGAAGCCAAAGCGCACACACTTTAATTTTTAATTTTAAAATGACAAATTTCACTCAAATTTTGGCGCCGTTGCCGAGGATAGGAACAGTTTGATTTCACGTTTTTGTTAACTTTTTTTTTTGTTTCTGGGACAGTAACAATTTTTAGAATCTAACAAGTACAAAAGTCCACACTCCCCTATTTTTCCCTGCTTAAGAAAGCAAAGAGTTATTGCCCACTGTTTGGCCGTGGCCAAGCCTTTTTTGCCGTGAAAACGCCGCATTTTTCTAGGCTTTGTTTTTCATCTTTTTTAGGGGGTATCTTTAATTACATATATGTGTGTATTCTGCTGCTAGTTTTCTGTTTAGATTACTTGTTTATTGTAAAAATTAAGAATTAAAATACGGTAATTGAATGTTTTAAAATGGTTTAGATATTTGCATCTAGGCACATATCGATTTCAATTCTAATATACTGTATTTTGTTCTTCTGTTGTTGTGATCTGCACCGAGGTATACCTATTGCGTTGCATATAATTAGGACAAACACGTAGGTGATTTACTTACTTTTTGTGTTCATTCTTGTCTATATTGCACACTTGCATGAATTGAACTGAAGGGCATATCCCAATACAACATAAGATGGGGAAGTCATTACCTTCTCTTAGCCCAAAAATCACCTCCCCACTCACACAACCCAAACCTAAATAAAACTTGCTAGATGTTGGCCCCTAGGAACATCTCAAACTCATTTAAGAGATTGACTTAAGGAGGAAGTTGTTAGATTTTGACTGTTATTAAATTGGTGTCAATGGTTGGAGATTGAAAGGCGAAACCTCGAAGAACAGTGGTTTGGCATAATTAGACTCGTTGCTCTGGCACATATACCTCCCACTGATCTTGCCGCTACCTGACCGATTAACTTATGGTTAGATTGCTGCAACATACCCCCCGTGGATAGTCTAACCAGTTAGGAGTCGTCTAGGTCTAGGTCAATCGTAGTATAGGCTTATTTTTGATATTTTCTTTTTCTTTCTTTGTTTGTTTTTTCCTTTTTGTTTGTGATTGTTTTGATAAAATGGAATATAACTAAAATTTTTCCAGCCAAATGAATTCATTTTCCCCGACCTCATTTGACTCGGATAACTCTAACCCAGCTATGTATAACATAAATCAACCATATATGCGGATTGGGTTTGTCTGACTCAATATGACCCTTATCCCCAATTCTATGATGAAAATTTTTAAAATAATTTCTACTATTTACAGAGTCCAGGAGGATTCACCTTCCTCGAGTCAAATTTTCAATCACCTTGTCCACAATTTTCACAATATTCATTCTCTGATTTTTCTTCCTATACTCTTTTTCTGCAAAACCCATAGAAGAAAAATCTGAGTTAGAAACGAGTATAGAAGCCATGCAGGAGGCCGAACAAAAATTTCAGCAAATGTTGGCCTTCCTAATTTCATAATATTTTCAAGAGTCATACTCAATTCCACCTCTTCACAATGACCAATCATCAGTCTTAGATCCGAGTATAGTGCGTGAGTTCGAGCGACATTCTCAAAATATGTTGGACTCACCATTGTTCCCAGAACCACGCTTCACATACTTCTTTTTCAAAACATCCAACTGTAAAAAAATCCATCCTGGAAATGAGTATGGAAGCCTTCCGTGAGTTCGAGCAACAATCGCAAAATCTGATGGACTCACGATTCACCATAAATCCCAAACCAACTTCCATACTCACCTTTTCTAAAAAAACCGATTGCAAGGAGTATAAAAGACATAATTCAGACTCGAAATTCTGTTACCCGGCCTATCAGTAGGTTAGACTCAATAACGAGCGAATTGACCAATAGGAGTGAGAAAATGTTTTCTTGTCAACATTTGACCAATCCTTATATCCGTAACTCTATCGATTGGACCCAAGAATCATGTTATTTTAAAAACCAAGATTCAATTTCAGCATACCCATTTGAACTTGACCAAACTTCAAGTTTTGAAAGTCCATTAACATTTTGGCAAGTTATCCTTTTCCTAAAATTGAACATGAGCATGAATGTGATCCTTATACACAATTGGTAATTTTTTTTCACTTTTGGATTCAATAATGACTCTAGTATATTTATGAGATTTTTTTAAATTTCGGAGTTAAAATTGAATTCTGTACCAGTACACCGTGAAATTGAATCACCAATATTTTATGATCACATTCTATTAATAGAAAAGTGTGTGAACATCAATTTCTTGGTTTGGACCCCATTTTTGAACCAATTTCAACTCACTTTTGAATCTCGACTTGATCTAAGTCAAATTCTTGAATCAATTCTTGTTCCTGTTCTATTTGAGCCCATATCAATCATCTCCATAATTACACTCCATTGTAGGATAAAGGTGTTGAACAAAATGACTTAAGAATTATTTTTGAAAATTGAAAATTGGATGGGGATAATTTTTTTAAATATGATCAAATTCTTAATCATTCTTTTAATAGGTTATATTATAGAGGTCACTGGTGGGTTCCTTCGAACTCCACAATCTTTGAATTGGGTCACATTTCGTGGGCCAATCAGATCACCACCGGAACCACCCACCCTGAGATAATTTTTCCTTCTCTATTTATTTCATGCATATACACATTCACAATGCATTAAGGACAATGCATAAGATAAGTGTGGGGGAGGATTTACTAACATAGTTTGTTTTAAATATTCTTTCTTTTACACTTCTTTTTAGGAAATTTTTAGATTTTTTTTGTATAGAAATCCTTTTCTTTTCTTTTTAGAAAACTTTTTAAAATAAGAGAAATAGTTTATAAGAAAGTTAAGATTATCTTAAGAATTAGGAAGACCTAAAATTATGAATTCTTTAACCAAGTCAAAATAATAGATCTTGCTTAAATTTTAGGATAAGAAAGTAAGATTAGAAAGATAATTTAATCTTGAATTTTTTGCCTTAGATATATGCACTTCACACTTACACAATTTTTGGGATTGAAAAAAAACTGAAATGTCATAAAAATAAAAAATAAAAAAATATTAATAAAAATCACTTGTAAAGCTGGGTGATTATGCCTCAGAAAGTATGATTATTCACGCCTAAAATGGTGGACAAAAAATAAAATAATCTCCCTTAATTTTGTGGTCTTGTATACTCGAGTCCTTAAGCTCGAGGGATAATTTCTCATCTGGTGCCCTAAAATCATCTGGTTTGAAAGTCACCGGCTAAAGGCATATTACCCGGGTAATGTAGAAAGCGAAAAAAACTAAGTGAAGGAAAAAATATAATATATATACAAATAAATGACATGAAAGTTAGAATTGATATTCCAAAAATCTTCACTGTTCACAAAGTGCATACTATCTAAGAGTTTTTGAAAGATCAAAGAATCAATTCAATTTAAAAATTCTTACCTTTATTTAAAACAAGATCTTGCATCCAGACTTAGTTTAAGGAAGAATAATTTTTGGTTAATCTATGACATTGATCACTTAAATTTATGCAGAAATATTTCAACATTTTCTCTATTTCAAAATGTGTTTTCAAAATACTAACATTTGATTTCTTTCTTTATGAATTTTGTGGGTGTAATCTGCTGAAAACCCACAGGAGACAAAACTCCTCCTCTAGGAAAAACTTAGAGGTTTAACAGCTTGTTGCACATGCTCAGTGCAATCACGTCACCCGCGAAAGTGGTGTAATAATTTTCTTAGTTTTTCTATTTTTGCTCGAGATGAGCAAAAGATAAGTGTGGGGGTGTGATTAGTCTCTAAATATGCATATTTCATACTACATCTACACAATTATTCTGAATAAATTTCTGTTAATAGTAGCTTTCTTGTGAGTTTCTAGGTTCATGGTATGAAGTGGAAGAAGCCCAAAACTCTCATTTATTTGAGAATTTTTAGAGCCTAGAAGAAGCCCAAGACTTTGAAGCCCAATCTGCTAATTCTGGGAGCAAGAAAATAATAAAAAAGTATATTGTACATAGTTGCGAAAACGCAGTCATAACCGTGTTTCCACGGACATGTTATGGCCACATATCAAACTTCGACGCGTGGCCCCGTATGGCTTCCCTGGTACCCCGCCTATAAATGTCTAGTGTTGAGCTATAATTTTCAGAGAGGAGGGCATGTAGTGTAGTTCTTTCAATTTGTGTAGTTTAGTTGTTCTTTTCTTCTTTCTTTTGTTTTTCTTTTCTTTTGTAGATTATGTAAAAGGGAACAGAGTGATACATAGGATAAAAGCTAGAGTTCTTGTTATGAGGGGTGACACTTTATGAAAGGTTCTCTTTTTATCTCTACTTGTTTTTTTCACTATAACTCTTTACATGCTTAACTTTTTCTCTCATGGCAACTAACCACTAACCACTAACTTGCTAACTCCTTACTTGATAATCCACATGAATCTATTATCCTCTACTTGGCCTTGCTTTTGCAAGAGCCATTGATGGCTCATGATGATGGATTCTAACACTCTAACATCTAACTCTATAACAAGCTAATATTACTTTGTTCCATACTTACTCTAGTTAGTTTTGATGGTTTAAGTGTAGCTTGCACTGTTTATTTGAGTTTGGATGAGATAAATGATCTTATGAGTCATGCTTTGTAAAGTTCTTGAACCAAACTAGTGATGACCAAGGATACATGTGAGCCAACTATCACTAAGAGGTTAGCATATTAGTGAAGCAATTAGTAGTAAGTAGTTATGAGTTTACTTTTTTTTACTTTATTTTAGAAATAATATCAAAATCACAAATACCTTATCTTCAATGTTTCTATCTTTGTTTTCACCGTACTCTTCTCTTTCATTATTTGTTTTCTTTTCTTTTGATTTTTTGAAACATAAAAGAATCATTAACACACACGTGAACATGATGTTAATGCTTTTATCACCTCTCGTCCTTGTGGATTCGACCCGTTTAGCCTCTATACTATAACGGAAGTATTGAGGAAGCCAAAGCGCACACACTTTAATTTTTAATTTCAAAACGACATATTTCGTGCACGGTTATACCTGATCAGCACCAAAATTGATTGATGCTGAACCCTGCACAAAAAATGTAAAGTTTAGGAATGTGCTAGGTTGCTCAATTCTACCGCTATAGCAAGTGGCTATGCAGGTCGTCATCCATAAGGAGGGACTACGATAGAAGCTTTTTAATAAGTTCTTCCTAAGTTACTAATATTGGTTAAAATGATTTCTTCTTTATTTTTAAAGAAAAGAAAATAAATCTGAGTTAGGTTAGAAAGAAAGTGGAAAGAGACAAAAGAAGAGATGGTGTTGTTTTTTAAATCATTTTAAGTTAAAAGGAAGAAAAGAAAAGAGTATGGAAAGTGATGTTTTTAATTTAAAGAATTACAAGAAAGACAAAGTGAAAATTCACTTACCTCTTCGGCGCTGGCTAACCTCAGATCCGTTGTAACAACTTATCTTGGTTTGAAGGCAATCACAACATGGCATATAGGATCTTTCCCATTCCAAACTAGTTTAAAAAAGAAAATGTAAGCAGAAAATAATACTAAACTATTACATGATTAGCAAAAGATATTCATCACCATAAGCCATCAGTGGCACTTGCAAAGACAAGATAGATTCGAGGCTAAAGGATTCACTTGGATTACAATTCACAGAAGAGGCAGGTAAAGCAAAAAAGAAGAACATAAAATGTAACTTTGATTGAAATAGAGTAACAATAAAAGAAAAGAAGAAACTTATATTAGTATCACTCTCAATACAAGCTTTTTCTCTTTCGCTCATGAAACTTCTCTCTGATCTCAATTACATAAAGAAAAAATAAAAATTACATTAAAAGAGGAAAAAAAACCTAAGTTAAATGTAAATAAAAAGTCTATTCTAAACTCTTTGCTGAGTGGCATCCATTTGCCTTCTGAAATGATAGTATTTATAGGAGAAATGAAGGGATAAGAAGTGAACAAAGATAGGGGAGCAAACGCTACCCTAGATCCAACTACACGCGGATTTGGCTGTTAAAACGCAGCCTGGATCTGGCTAGGTATCTAGATCCAAATGCTCATGTGGCTGGGATCTTCCGATACCTCCTTTTATCCAATGTTTTTCTATTTTGACCTCTGAATTTGGCGATATCCTGTTGATTCTTCAGCTAACCAAATGAATCTTCAAAAATCTAATTTTAACTGAATTAGTTCTGGGTTTATCTTCTCTGATATACTATGTCTTCAGATAAAATTACTTCTAAATCTCTGAATTTGAGCAGAACTTTGTTGATTTTCTTGAGCTTTTAAATCTTTGAATTTAATTGGATTAACCAGACTATTTCTCTTTTTTCTTTATTAATTACTCTGCACACCATTAGACATTAAATTAAATAAATAGGAGAGTTTTATTACATAATAAATGAGGAAATGTGACACTAAATATGCAATACACGTGTGCAATCAGCGCGGGTCTCTTAAGAGACTTTGGCACAAACCATGTCAGCCCCAGGGAGGCTATCGGAGTCTCTTGAGCATTCAGACCATTTGCTTTGGCGACAAGTACACGATTAACTTCTGAAGAAGTTCTTCCTTGAGAAATCTCCGAAAAGACTTGAGAGCAAGTCTCCCTAAAGACTTTGCAGTACCGCCGCATGACCTTGGAGATAATGGAGCCCGAGGAGAGAAGTCGTTCATACTTCTCTTGGTCGAACTCGATGACGAGCGATTAGACTGTCGATCTGAGAAGCTTGAGATCGACTTGCGCTACGGACTTCTCATCGATTGAGAAAGTAGTCCCCAGCGAAGTCGCCATCTTTTATTTGGTCAAAAAAATTTGAAGTAAAATTATTTGAATGGATAAAAAATTACAATGAAATAATTTTGATTACAAAAGAGAGGAGGGGTTGAGTGGATATCCTCTTTATTTAAAGTTGGGTTCTTCATGTAGTGGTGGAAAGTGAGTCTTATTCTCCGTTGACAAGCCGAGTCTCAAACTTGATCTTCGGATCTTTTTTCTTCTTGCTCACTGATGAAGTGCACAACTTCCGTCAATGGTTAAAAGAATCTCAAAGAGATTTAAAACTTGAACTCCTCAAGTTAGAAAGAGTGAAACTCTTTCTTATGTTGTCTTAAACTCTCGAAGGCCAAAAATGCTCTTCTTAGGCTTCACCAAAGCTACTTTATGAATCTTTTCTCCATAGCTTTTGTAGCTATTTATAGGGAGTCTGGGGATATAATTGACCCCTTTAATTTCTCCATAATGGAGATTAACTCCCTATTATGTGGAGAAAGTGTGGATTTTAAATTGACCAATTTGTAACTATCAGTTACAGCAGAACGTGTATCTCGCGTTGAAAGACAGAACGTAGAGCTCACAGGCTCGCATCTGTGTTAGAACGCAGAGCTACTCAGGCTCACGTTTAAGTTAAAACGCGGAGCTCATAGGCTCTCATTTGAAGTTAAAACGCGAAGCTCACAGGCTCGCGTTCGAAGTTAGAATACACTTCTGATTGAAGTCTGCATTTAACATAGGACGCGAGATCCGCGTTTTAATTGAAACACGACCTTCGGTTTGTGTGAGGTCTGTATTTTAAGCCTTTTCTTCAATAATTTTTTGACACTACACTTCATGTGCCTCTATGTCATCACAGGTTACTTTTCTTGATATCTTCGTGAGACTTGCAATTGACCCCATCATGTCGCTGCTCCTTTGAGCTTGCATACCACAAATTTGACTTGTTTTTTATGAGAACATAAGCCATGTCGAAGAATTTAACCACCTCATAGATCCAATCCAGAAAGGATTCAATATCAAGATTCTCGCTGAAAGAGGAGATGTCAACCTTCATCGTGTACTCATGAGGATTTAGGTATCCTCCTTCCCTACCATGAATAGGGTAAAGTACTCTAGCCTCTCTGTTGGGGTTAGAAACCGCCTTCCCTATTTGGATTATGATTAGCAAATCTCTCACGCCTTCCATAGATTAGGCCGTCATCTCCAAAGTCGTCATACTGATAAGCGGGGTTGTTGAACTTTACGTCAGAGAATTCGCCAATTTGGGATGTCACAGAGGGTAGTTTGGTGGTATAGGGTATTGATATGGGTGATATGGGGTGATTGATTTGGGTATGATTGATATGAGAGTGGTTGATATGGGACAGTAGCGGGGGTGATTGAACTGGTGGTGGTTGATTTGGAGGTAGATGGCTTAATGTGGGGGGTTAATTATAAGGATTATTTGAGAAAGGTAGAGGTGGTGGATGAGAATTACCTGATGAAAGTGGAGGTGGTAGAGGAGGGTTGTTTTATAGATGATCCCACTCGCTTCGGTGTGTACCATCTGCCAGGCTTCGATCATCAAGTTTGAGGGAGATCTTCTTGAGTTTCTGGACCACAATGTCCATGTTTGATTCAAGAATGCCGAGCATCCCTTCAAAAGTATCCATCATTGTGGACATGTTTGGTTGCTCGTCGTCATTTTTGGTCATTATTGGAACGTTTGTTGAGGTTTGATACCACTTGAAACAAATAGGGAAGCAAAGAAGGCGAGTGACTCGGGCTAGATCTCATTCTAGCGCTGATGAATCCTGAGAAATCTCCAGGTAGGGATAACTACTCGAACCACGAGCAAAATGACCCAAATCCACGAGCCAAGGGAATAACTCGAATCCACGAGCAAATATGAGGGAAAACTCAAAGTTTATTAATTGAATACTGGATGCCAAAATAAAGAGTACAAGGGCCTATTTATAGGCTTACAAAAGAGTGATACTCCTATTAGGAAACTATTGTTGGTGTTCAAGGATCAATCTGACAACTAATCAATATCACTGAAATATCACCGATCTAATTGGCCAGGTCGGTTAATATCAGGTGAGAGGTTTTCCGTTCAATAGAACGTTCCTTAATTAAAGAACCACCTTTCAATTACCTTCCTTGGTTAAACACCAATTAGACTGGTATAAGTCAGTCTCAATATACTGAATATCAGTATAACCCCTGTATAAAGAAATTAATTCACTTATACAGCACTTGGAGTGAGGTACGCTTGAAGAGAATCTCCTTAAGACAATTACGTCCCCCGCACCGGTGCTAACGGGTTACTGGACGCCGGTCTCCCAAGATACAACACTCCTTCACGGTATTTGGATAGCACTACCAAATCACCGTACGGTCGAACCGTAGTTAACCAGTACCTTCACAGGATTATTGAAGCAGCGGGACTAAGATAAATTTTAGGAGAATATTTGCCTTTACTTTAGAGGAGCACCCACTGTAGAGGAAGAAGGAAAGTAGAAGAATATTCTTCTTTGGAAGTCTCAGATTCAGACAACAATTCTACTAAAGAATCTGTTGAATTTTCTGAGCCCTCTTTCAGAGTGAATTTTGCAGAATCTCTTGGAAGTTGCTTAGGAAACTGAGTTGCAGAGTCCCCACTTGCTTTGGAAACCGAGTTACTGATTTCCCACTTCCTTTTTGGAAGTTACTTCAAGAAAGAGAGAGAGAGGATCTCCTTCAGACTGAGTTTAGAAGGCAGATTTCTTGTTGGTGTATCTTAATTGAGAGAAGCGGAGCGTTATTTATAGCGCTCCGGAAGGGGTACTTTGGTCTGAACCCAACCTGCCGCGACAGTTTACAGACAACCGTTGCGCTGGGCGGTTCGGATCCGGAGGCGGAGCGGGTAGGGAACCCGAACCCGAACCCAGACCCAAGCCCGAGCCCGAGCCCGGTCCCGAGCCCGAGCTCGACCCGGCACCGGCCGCCGCCAGCGGCGGCGTGCGCGCATATGCAGGCATGGTTTCCTCCCAATCGCGCACGAAAACTCCAAGTACCCAAAGGGCACGCCCTTTGTTTCCATTTTTCTCTATTTAAACACTTCAAACTTCCATCCCATGGCCAATGTGGGACTAAATGCATTTAGCTACTTTTAGTTCCATTTTGGCTTTGAATTAGGCAATCTTTAGACTTGAATATCTCATTCATTCGAAGTCGGAATTGAACATGTGAATATACCACGTTCATCCCCAATGGAAGGAGAACACACTCCAACCATTATCCAATTGATTCGATCAACAGATCTCGCCGTAATTCAATTCAAAGATTCACATATATTCTTCATATACCCAACAATCCCCACAATGAATGGAGATTCAAGCAATTGACACACAAAGAGACTGACTCTATTGTGAAAGGTACTTTAGAAAAGAAACTGCATCAGGATAGGTGAACTAGGTCTTGAACCTTCCATAGCAAAAGCTTTATTGGACATACTGACTAATCAGTGAACTAGGTCTTGAACTGTTAGCCATTAGTGTAAGCCAAGTCAACAAGCTTCACACAGTGACTTTTCAAATCAACTTTGGTTCTCGATTGTGTCCATTTTGGCCCTGGATATTCTTGGTTTCAGAGAGTATCTTTAGGGAATAACAGCCTCCATAGAAATTCCCAAAGAGCCGACCCAACTCTATACTCACATAGGTGATCGTCCTATTAAGAGTAGTCTACTCTACTCCACTTGTTTAGTAACAAGATATAGGTATCATTAAAAGCGTTAAGCTTATCCTTAATCCACTTGTAGAAAAGCACTTATGTGCACCTTAGGAATGGATTGGAGTCAAGCCCCAAGTGCTTACTTGCTGAGTCAATCATAACTAGTTTTTCCTCTTGAACTTAGTCCGTGGGATCTCCAGTCGCTAAGTGAGGTTTCCATTAAGCTGACTCGGTAAGGTTAGGCTTTTAGACCCATTCCCTTCGATGCGCAGTTTATACGCTCTCCACTTAAACCTTTAGTAAGCAGATCTGCTAAATTATCTTTTGACTAGACAAAGTCAATAGAGATAATTCCATTTGAGAGCAACTGCTTAACAGTATTATGTCTACGGCGAATATATCTAGACTTACCATTGTATATAACATTTTGTGCCCTAGATATAGCTGCTTGATTATCGCAGTGTATGCATATAGCAGGCACTGGCTTTTGTCATAATGGTATATCTTCCAAATATTGTCGAAGCCATTCTGCTTCTTCTTCGGCCTTATCTAAGGCTATGAATTCCGATTCCATATTAGAACGGGCAATACATATTTGTTTGGAAGATTTTCAGGATATCGCTGCTCCTCCTAGAGTAAATACGTATCCGCTAGTTGATTTTGATTTCTCAGAATCTGCAATCCAATTAGCATCACTGTATACTTCAAGTACAGGTGGATACTGTCCATATCTCAAGGCATATTCCTTGGTATGTGATACGTAACCCAATACTCATAGCAGAGCAGTCCAATGTGCATTATTAGGGTTACTAGTGTATCTGGTTAACTTGCTTACAGCGTAAGGAATATCGGGTCTAGTGCAATTCATCAAATACATTAGACTTTCAATAATCTAAGAATACTCCAACTGGCGTATTCCAGTTCCTGTATTCTTGTGAAGGTGGATGTGTGGGAGAAAAGGATTAGTATTCTCTTTTATCCCATAATCCTTGAATCTTTCTATCATCTTTTCACGTAGTGAGATTGAGATAGACTGATTCCATCTAGTGTTCTGGTGATTTTAATTCCTAAAATTACATTAGCAACCCCTAAATCCTTCATGTCAAAGCTGTTGGATAACATTCTTTTAGTGGACTTAATAATTTAAATGTTAGTCTCCAAGTATCAACATGTCGTCTACATAAAGACAAACAATGATACATGCATTTCCAACTATTTTAGTGTAAACACACTTATCACATTCATTGATAGTGAATCCATCTTTGATCATAACACTATCAAATTTCTCATGCCATTATTTTGGAGCCTGCTTTAGACCGTATAAGGATTTTACTAATTTACACACTTTATATTCTTGGCCCTTGATTATAAATCCTTCAGGTTGCTCCATATATATTTCTTCATTTAATTCACCATTTAAGAATGCAGTCTTGACATCCATTTGATGGATATCTAAGTTATGCAATACTGCAATTGCAATCAACATCCGAATGGAGGTTATTCTTATTACTGGTGAATAAGTATCGAAGTAGTCAAGTCCTTCCTTTTGTCAATAACCCTTGGCTACTAATCTAGCCTTGTACTTATCGATAGATCCATCGGGTTTTAATTTTCTTTTGAAATTCCACTTACACCCAATTGGTTTACTGCCAGGAGGCAAGTTTGCCAATTTCCAAGTATGATTACTTAGTATGGATTCTATTTTGCTATTTATAACTTCTTTCCACATTTGTGCTTCTGGGGTTGACATAGCCTCTTTAAATGTTTGAGGCTCGCTTTCAATAGCGTATGCTATGAAATCTGAACCAAAAGATTTTGAGATTCTAGATCTCTGACTTCTTCTTGGTTCAATTTTCGCATTGACAATCGGTTCCTCGGGACTTTCGTCCCTGAATGCCATCTCATGTGTTCCTTTCCCTAGAAGTCTTATCTTTTTCCCGTTTGTATGAAAAGATATCTTCAAAGAACACAGCATCTCTAGATTTGATAATCATGTTTACATGAATATCTGGTATTTCTGATTTATGAACCAGAACTCTGTAGGCACTACTATTCAAGGCATAACCTATAAATATGCAGTCCATAGTTTTTGCTCCCAACTTAGTCTTTTTAGATAATGGTGCTAGCACCTTTGCAAGGCACCCCCACATTTTGAGGTAATGGTAGGAAGGTATCCTTCCATGTCATAACTCAAATGGTATAAGACTAAGTTTCTTGAGGGGTATTCTGTTTAGAATATAATTTGCAGTTAATAGAGCTTCCCCCCACAAGTTCTGCGAAGCTCCAGAACTTACGAGCATGGAATTGACTATCTCCTTCAAAGTTCTGTTCTTCCGTTTAGCAATTCCATTTTGCTGAGGAGTATATGGTGCTGTTGTTTGATGGATTATACCAAATTTAGCACATAACTCACTAAAATCATTTGATTCATATTTCTGCCTCTATCGGATTTTAGAATCTTAATATTCTTATTGAGTTGATTCTCAACTTCGACTTTATATGTTATAAACATATTCATTGCCTCATCCTTACTGTTTAAAAGATACACATAACAGTATCTTGTACAGTCATCAATAAAAGTAATAAAATACTTTTTTTCGCCTCTAGTTGGCATAAACTTTAAGTCACACAGATCGTTATGAATTAACTTTAAAGGTTCTGTAATTCGATCAATTGAGTGAAATGAATTTTTCGCTAACTTGGCCTCAACACAAATCTCACACTTGCGAATTTCTTCCAAGTTGAGTTTAGGAATATATCCTAAATTAGACAAGTTTTTTTAATGACTTGTAATTTACATGCCCTAATCTAGCATGCCATAAATTAGGAGACTCAAGCAAATAAACAGAAGATTTTCCTTTATTTGTAAGCTTCGGGTACAAATACACAGACTTTTTATTTACCACTGCAACATTGGCTTTAAAAAGTCCATCAACAAGATAACCCTTTCCCACATACATCCCACCCTTAGTAAATACAAATTTATCTGATTCAAAAACCATTCTAAATCTTTCTTACTAAGTATTGATCCAGAGATCAGATTCTTGCGGATATCTAGAACATGTAGCACATCGTTCAGAGTAAGCTCTTTCCCAGATGTCCACTTCAGGATGACCTTGCCTTTTTCTTCAACCTTGGAGACGGCTGAGTTTCCCATGAATAGTTGCTCATCTTGCTCTAGTTTTTGATATTCAGAGAATAATAATTTCTCAGAGCAGATGTGCTGAATAGTCCCAGTGTCTACCCACCAATCCTTATTATTGGTTGTCAGATTCACTTCTGACACCACAGCTGAAAGGCTTGGCGACGCATGGTCGGTCAAGTTTTCCTGTGGATGGTTCTTCTTGTTCTTTTTGAGACGGCTGCGACATTCATTCGCCTTATGCCCTTCTTTGTTGCAGATGTAGCAGGTTCCCTTGAAGCGTATGTTCTTGCCTTCTTGGACCTTGCCTTTGTACCCTTGGGCAGTCTTCTTCCGCTTTAAGCCTTTGAAAGTAGACGCTTTACCCTTTGAGTCTTCATCACATTGGCCTTGGCTTCATAGGAGTTCTTACTGTTCCTTTTCTCGGACTTTCGGTTGTCCTCCTCAATTCGAAGCCTCACAATGAGATCTTCCAACTTCAGATCCTTTCGCTTGTGCTTCAGGTAGTTCTTGAATTCTCTCCACGCAGGTGGAAGTTGTTGGCCCAAAGGCCCATCACTTTAGTTTTGATGATGATCAACTCATGTAGTTATAGTACAATGATCTTGTGTTTAATTAGTGACAGATTTATGATCAAGATCTTAGTTGGTGCATAGCTTCAACAAAGGATTTAAAGTCACGTTTTGGAGCTAGCATGGTGTTTGGACCAAGTCAAGAAGGCTTCAAGTGAAGACTTCAAGAAGATGAAGACTTGTGTCTAGGTTTGTTTTTAGTAAGATTTTGTTTTAGTTAAAATGTAAAGGATAGAGTAGTTGGTGGATTGCTCAAGTACTTATACACACACACTCTTGATAGTTTTGTTTTACAAAAGATTTTCAATTCTAGAAAATACATGTTTGGATTTTGATTTTCACGTTTACATATCTTTTATCCAAAACCAAGTTTAGTGCATAATGTCAAAAACATAGATATCTCACCATGTTTGTGTAGTGGATCATATCCATACACACTATGCTTTAAAAGTTGTTTAAATATCTTGTTTTTGTATTTGGAGATGTTTTGGAAAAATAAAGTTTGGAAAAATAAGTTTTGGAAAATACTGTTTTCATTTGAGCCAATTTTTTCAAGTTACAAAAATAGTTCAAATCATATGTAACATGTCTTGATTTTGTGCAAGCATGTTTTTTATCAAAGTAAAGTGTTAAAACTATTTTTGTAGATTTTTTGTAATTTTATGGGATTTTATTTTAGCCAAAAGACCAAGTTTTTAATCCCTATTTCAGACCTGATCTGGCTTCAGCCGGTCGACCGACGTGCACGGACGTGCATGCCAGTTCTGGCAGGATGGCCGGCCGACCGACCCGATCGACCGTCCAGAGAGCTCTGCTCTCTGGAAAGGCCCCAGGCGGCTGGGCGGCCGACCGGACAGAGACTTGCTCTCTGTATCCTGGCCTCAGTCGGCCGGCCGGTCGACCGATGGCACAACGGTCTGAAATATGACCGTTGGCCGGTCGACCGCCCCGGTCGACCGGGCGGTCGACCGACAGGCCTGACAGACCTCCAACGGCTAGTTTTTCTGAGCCTATAAATTTGGGGGTTTGGGCATTGTTTTTGACCAAGATTTTCAAGTGGGTTTTCACCAGTTTTTCCTGAACCATTTAGAGGTTTTCCTCCACTTGATTTAGAGAAAATATTTCCAATCAAAAGGAGAGATTTATCAAGAGTGTAAAAGTGATTTCTTTGAGTTTTCCTCCACCACTCTCATCCTTGTTTTTCTCACAAACACTTGAGCAACCCATTGAGCTATTCATTCTATAGGAGTATTTTTGTGAGAGTGTTTATTGGTGATCAAAGTGTTTAGATCACCCAGAGTTCTTTCTTGTTTCTTGAGGAGGCGGACGTGTGTGTCCACATTGTTTCGAGTTCGGGTGCGAACTTGTTGTTTGAGGTGCGGCCTCGGCGAGCCGGTGGGCTTGCGTGTGTACGGACTAGGGAGTCCGAGAGTTGTAGGTGTTGCGGCACCGAGTGATCCGGTGGGATCGATTATAGTGGAAATCCTTCGTGTGTCGAAGGCGGGGATGTAGAGCAAGGTTGCTCAAACCTCGAAACAAATCCCTTGTGTTTGGGATTGCTCACTCTCTCTCTACCTCCTTGTCTATATCTTGCATTCAATTATTGTGTTAATCGTTATATGCTTGATATACTTTTGTGCTTAATTGATATAAATGCTTGGGATTGTTTGCTAACACTTGTATTTAACCAAGAGAGCCAACGCGGCACCTCAACCCTTATCTAGGGAATCTAGAGGAGTTTTGTCCAGAGCCCTTCACGGGGAATTCGGCAACACTCTTGTGTTATACGTGGTGTTTAGTGTAAGAGTTTTGTTTAGGTCATTATAGTTTTTAATTCCGCATTATTTGGCATTAAGTGACCATTAGATTAGCCATCACCTATTCACCCCCCCTTTAGGTGAACTTACAATTGGTATCAGAGCCAAGTGCTCTGAATTTGGGTCTTACAACCTAGAGTTAAAGATCCTCATTTTTAGCTAATCACAATATTTGTACACACACCATGGACTTCATGTCACCACCCACCTTTGACATTCTTAACATCCAAATTTGGAAGGTTAAGATGTCTTTGTACCTCAAGGCCCTAGGCATTCATGTTTACCTTGCCATCACTAATGATTATTATTTAAATGGTAAGAATCTTGAGGCTAATGCAAAAGCCCTACATGCTTTAAAGTCAACCCTAAATGATGATTATTTATCTAGGGTTTCTAATATTGATTCGGCTTTTGTAGCATGGAACATCATCACCTCCCTTGGCGAAAAGGATCTATATTATGTCGGGAGCGATTCGGACGTTGGAAGCAACACCTCCAACTTGTGCTATATGGTCCAAGGGGATAACCCCCTTGAGGTAACTACCGATCCGAGGTAGATGAAAATGATATGTCATATGATGAGCTTACCACTTTTTGTCAACTCCTTCTTGAAAATATGACATGCTTAAGAAAGAAAATAAGAACTTGAAAAAGAAATTTGATTGCATGCATAAGGAAAATGATTCATTTAGAAATAAAACTGCATGTTTAGAAAAAGAAAATGATGATTTGAAAAATGAAAATATTTCCTTGATGTCTAAATTGAATGATTTGTGTGAAGGAAATATGATTTTGAAAAATGAAATTATCTTGGTGGAGAAACAAAAGGAAATTGCTTTTCAAGAAAACAATTCTTTGAAAAGAAAAATTTTTGAAAAAGAAAAAGAAAGAAAAGGTTTCTAAAGGAAAAAGACTTTTGATCATGCTTTACATGCCACCACCTCTATTGATCAAAATGAAGTTAAGTTTTTGAAAATAAAATTGATAGTTTGAGCTCAACCTTGAGCTCTTGTGCATTTAACCACACTAAATTGGAGTCTTTGTTTTCTAAGAAACAAACTCCACACATTCATGCCCAACATCATCATGCATATGCTTATGTTGCACGTCACGATCACACTCACACACATAAGCATCCTAAGGTGTACAAATGTACACATTGTGGCCGCAAAGGCCATTTAGCAAAGTTTTGTTATGATAAGATTAATCATTTAAATTTTGCTAACAAAAATTTTTGGGTTCCTTACAAAGCTAATCCCCAAGGACCCAAAAGAAAATGAGTACCAAACCCCCACCATGTGTATTTGATGTAGGTGAAGGCTCTCACAAGACGTGAGAGATTTGGTGCCTTGGTGGTGGTTGCATGGACTTGATGGACATACTTTTGATGCACCGCTATCAAGGAGGTTTGGTGGGACAACCACCATGTTTGGAGTTTTTGGAGCATAGTCTATGTTGGTAACTATCTCTTAAAACTCTTAGTTTATTTACATGCTTCTTTCATTTGATGATCATTTGAGCATGTTCATGTTTTATGCTTCATGTGGTAAATACTAGTTTAAATGTAGTTTTTATCAAAACTTGTATGTATACATGTACAAATAGTAAGAACAAATTGATTAATATATGTTTACACTCCATGCTCATTTGTACCCACTATATGCACATGTATAAGTTAGTTTTGATGATTCTTTCATTTACACTTGTTTTGCCTATTTCATGTTTTTACTTCATGTATATGCATTTTTATTCAAATCTAATAAATATACATGTATACCCGTGAGTCTCTTGCCTAATGCAAACATCATTAATAGACTCTTTTATGTTTGGGATATGTATGTGTATTGTTAGGATTGGATAAATCATACAAATACCTAGAAGTGTGTTTTGTTTTAATGAAAAATGAATTTTCATGTTTGTTAGATAAAAATGAATTTTTATGATTTAAAAATGATACTCACACTTTTAGAGCTTCAATGATTATTTTCATGAAAATGCTAATTACATGATTTTTGAACACTCACACTTTATTTTCGTCATGACTTAGTTTCATGGACATATTTTTGAGCTTTATAGACTATGAGTGTAAAATTTTGTGTATTTAGTATGATTTATGAAAAACATATGATTTGGTTTCATGTTTTTGAAGGATCTTTAACTAGTTTTTCAAAAATTAATTTAACTAGTTATTTATTCTTCAATTTTTATGAGATATACACATGATCCTATTATTGTTTCAATTGGTATCATTGAATCGTTTCAATTGGTATCAATTTGACTCTATATTTGTAATTATTGTTTTCATTTGAGCCAATTTTTTTCAAGTTACAAAATAGTTCAAATCATATGTAACATGTCTTGATTTTGTGCAAGCATGTTTGTTTATCAAAGTAAAGTGTTAAAACTATTTTTGTAGATTTTCTGTAATTTTATGGGATTTTATTTTAGCAAAAGACCAAGTGTTTAATCCCTATTTCAGACCTGACCTGGCTTCAGCCGTTCGACCGACGTGCACGGACGTGCACGCCAGTTCTGGCAGGAGGGCCGGCCGACCGACCCGGTCGACCGTCTAGAGAGCTCTGCTCTCTGGAAAGGCCCCGAGCGGCCGGCGGCCGACCGGACAGAGACTTGCTCTCTGTATCCTGGCCTCGGTGTATGACCCGGGAAAGAGGGAGACAGTGAATTGTCGTAAAGGTTTTCCTTGAATCAAATGAAAAAGATTACAACAAGAACTGTTCCTTCCGGTTACAAGGGAGGGAGAATATTGAATCTTGAATTCCCCCTTTGTTTAAGGTTGGGTTCTTCGTGTGGCGGTGGAGAGTGAATCTTGTTCTCCGTTGACCAGATGACCGTCCTTCAGGGATCTCCTCTTTGGCCGGTAGAAGAGTGACACAACTCTGTCTACCAAAACTCTAAAGAGAAGGTAGGCGAAGGCTAGCTCGTACGCAGCGAACTTGCTGAAGAGTCTTTTCTCTCTCTTTGCTGATGATCTTCTCCTTGATGCCGATCGCCCAAAAAAAATTCGACCCCTTCTTCATAGCGACGGGGCTATTTATAGAGGTCCCAGGGGCGAACGTGCCCCCCCTGAAAACGCTCCACAATGAGGGCCAACTTCCCGCTACATGGGCGGTAACTAACCCACGTGCCTGCTAAAGACACGCCACGATGGGAGCTGATTTCCCTTACGTGTGGGCAGTGATTGGTCCCTTAACCAAGGCGGTTATAACTGAGACGCGGGTTTCAGGCCGACGCGCCTTGATGCTGAGACGCGGGTGTCAAGCCAACGCGCCTTGATGTTGAGACGCGGGTGTCAGGCCGACGCGCCTTGATACTGAGACGCGGGTGTCAGGCCGACGCGCCTTAATGCTGAGACGCGGATGTCAGACCGACGCGCCTTGATGCTGAGACGCGGGTGTCGCGCCTTGATGCTGAGACGCGGGTGTCGCGCCTTGATGCTGAGACCCGGGTGTCAGGCCGACGCGCCTTGATGCTGAGACGCGGGTGATAGTCCTTCGCGTCTAGAGCTTGAAACTTTGCTTTTCAATAGCTTGTCCTCCAGTAACTTTTGGACAGCCTACAGAACCCCTCCAAAGTTTTCGATATTCCGCAGTTAACTGGGACGGATTTCGAAATACTTTGGACTCTAGCTGAATTCACCTTCATGGCTGGACTGTTGATGCTCTGGTTCGATCTTATCTGAAGTTGGTCTTCGTGAGTGTACTGTTTGAACTCTTTGAAGCCACCAGAGTTGATCATGTTGAGTGTCTAGATGCACAGTCTAAACCTCCCCGATTGCTTTTAGTCTGTCACGGGTGTGCTTTAAGCCAGGAGCGGTTGGTCGTCTGCTTGCGTCAGTGTACTGTTGAACTGATTTTGCAGAGGCAGGAGGCCGAACGCAGGTTCTTTTCAAAAAATCCGAGATGGTACTGCTTTAAAGACGCGATTTCTGTAGGGTGCGTCCTTTGGCAATGGAAACGCACCTGATCTTCTATGAGGCAGACGCGATGTTGAGCCCGCTGGGTCGGACGCGGACTTTGTAGAGAGACGCGACCTTCCGAATGCATTTATGGAGATGCTGACGGGGCATGTCCATCGAAGAGGTGCGTCCCTTGGGTGCGAATCTGTGCTGTGTGATGATTACGCCGCCAGCTGGCCTGGGGAACCGGCAGGATTTCACCTTTTGGCGCGCGGATTTCTTGGTTCATTAACTGACCCGCGCCACGTGTCAAATGACGACTCGCTGTGGAGTCGTGACGCATGATCTTCGCGAAGATTTGCTCTACGCGTCACGCGATGATTTGCTGCAGCTTTTATCGGGTCACACGCCGCGTATCTTTGCGAATCCTTGTGCCTATAAATAGCCACAGTTGGAGAGATACCTCTTCTTCTCCGAGCGTTCTATTTTAGGGTTTTTTAAGAAACAGAGTTCTTCTTCCCCTGTTCATACTCACATCAGATTCTTGATTAACAATGGCACCCAAGACCAAGCCAACCGCATCTTCTTCATGGGCGACCGTCGACGAGGCCGGAGGGGCGCTTCTTCTGCGCAGGATGCTGCTTTCCCAGGTATAATGCCTGTCGGCGTGGATTTCGCCATTAACGAAAGCCCTAAGAATCTTTAACACAAGATGCGTGTCAGACGCAGTCTTTGAGTTGATAACCGAGGCGCGGGTTTGGACCTTCGCGCCATTGGGTCCTGCGTTTCGGATTCTTCACTTAGAATATTTCTAATTGTGAAGGGTTTCAGACGCGGACTTGGTTTGCAGAACGCGGATTTGATCCTTGCGTTCTGTTCCATCAGCTGCCGATTTTGATGAATCTGGCACTTGCGTCCCAGCAATTAGAAATCTGGGGGTGTGAAGGAAGGGAGTTACCCTCCTTAACTTCTGGCGGTTGTGGTGATGGAAGGGTTAAGGTGGATAACTCCCTCTTTTCGCACCTCAGAAGTGACACCAGGACATTCCATGACCTTCTGGTGGTGGAGACGCAGATCCTGCAGGTCTGGACGCGGGTTTGATAATTCCTGCGTCCAGTATCTCTTCTGCGTTTGGACGCGATTTCGCAGGTCTGGACGCGGATTTGATAATTCCTGCGTCCAGTATCTCTTCTGCGTTTGGACGCGGTTTCGCAGGTCTGGACGCGGATTTGATAATTCCTGCGTCCAGTATCTCTTCTGCGTCTGGGTTATGAACACTTAGCATTTTTGCTTCTAATAAAGTATCTAACTAAGTGTCATTTTCTTTTGTAGTGCCCCATCCTTCTGCCTCACTCGCCAAGACGCGCCACTTTGGACATGTGGGTGGCGCTGACCGGGACTCGATCTTTGTGCTACGAAGGACTGTCCCTGTGACTGCTGACCAGTCGCAGGATCGCAGGGAGAGGCTCTCTAATGTTGACATGAGAACTCTCCGGGTACTTATGACCGATGCAGCATTCACAACAGATGCTCACGTCAAGCTGGAGAAGCCTGCCTTCTTCTTCGGAGATCGTATCGACGACGGCGGCTATCGTGTGTATGACGGAACTTATAAATGGCTCCGTCAGATAAGGGTGGAAGATTCTTTCTTCCGGACATGGAGAGGATGTTCCCGCTGTCCTACTTCCAGCACATGTCCGTCCCTCGGAAGATGGAATGGGACCTTTCTCGATATGTCCCTGAGATTACTCTCGGTGATTTGGGTTCCCATAAAGTACACCGTCATGATAGCCATGACAGGTCGGTTCTCGGCCTTTTTCCTGGGTCGCGCAAGTCTGAGGTTCCGGTTGGAGAGATACCACAACTTGGCACTACCTTCCTCAACTCGTTCATGGAAGCGGAGGGTGATTATCCGGCCGGTTTCCGTCCGCCCGGGTGGGTCCATTCCACGGAGAACTACTGGTGGGGCAGGATGGTGGTTTCGCCCTCATCGATCTTGGGGATCTGCTAAAGCGTGTGGGACTGTACCCAGCGGTCAGGGCCGTACAGTGGGGTGTCCCACCAGGCTTTCATAACTTTTTCGGGGTCTTGGAGCGCTACAATCCTCTGACGGGGACATTCTTTACCCCGGTCGGAGAGATGGGCCTTGCACTTCACGAGCTACATGAGGTCTCGGGGCTGGCAACAGGGGACATTCCCTATGAGGAATATGTCCCGACCACTGAGGAGCTCCATCTCTTGAAGAAAGAGTTTCCTCGGGTGTACGAGACTTACTGGGAAGTGATGTGTCACTTCCACATTTGCGGTCAGTTAACCGCCTGGAGGTCGCAGGGAGTCAAGCAACTGTCTTGGGCCAGCTACTTGTTTAACGGTGTCAACAAGAAAGACCATCCCATAACCCGACTGGCTCCCAGCTCCGACGAGGAAATTGAAGACAGGATCACCTAGGCTCCTGAAGGCTTCTACACCACTGTTTCGAACGAGGACGGTTTCGACCCTGACCTGGTTTTCGAAAGCTTCCACCATCAAGCCCGGACCCCTATCTCCGACAGGGCACTGTTGGCAGGCTTATTGATGCTGTGGCTAAAGCGTTGTGTGGTGCCCACGCTGCCACATGAAGCTATTGTTGCTGACGTGGTCCGGCGGTGCTCCTGGCCCATGGCAACCCTATAGCCCTTCTCCCGGCCGTGGTGGCTGGCATTCAGAGCGGGTTGCGGGCGCTAACCAAAAGTTTCTGCGAGGCGCCGAAAACTGTCGATTCCCACGGCAAGCCATATGTTGACTCAGAGGGGAATCCGACGGTGAAGCGCCCCAACCCTCGGATTGAGCTGCCTTATACGTACCTCATGGCTTGGTACGTGATGCACTGCCCTTCTCTGATGACGGCAGTGCGTTGGAGGAAGAGTTCCGTCCCTTTTGTACAGCGGTTGGAGGATTCGAGCTGGCATGATCTTTATATATATTACATCCGAAAGCGACTTTCAGATCCTGCGAATTACCAGCTCCATCGCTGCTTCCCCGAGATCTCTGGTGCATCTTTCGGGGATCTATTTACTGATTCCGCTGGCCCAGATGGCTTCACGAGGTTGTCCGCGGGAGTCTTCTGGTGGTTGATCAATATTCGGCCCGGATATGTGCTTTTCCGGCAAGGGACTTCATGTACCATCGAGCCGTACATGCCGAATCGTTTCGCTCGACAGTTCGGCTACGATCAACTGTACGTCGGGAATCCCAATGCTCGACTCGCCTTCGAAGGGAACTTGTTCGAAGGTGCTCGGGCTTGGTACTACAGTGTGGCCGGAGGGACGGGAGCAACTTTCCGTCTACCTATTGAGGGGTCCAAGTGCCGCATGAGCTTCAGCTTCTGCACCTGGTATTCTCAGGTTAACCAGTCACCGGACTTCGCTCCGGGGTCTTCATGTATTGAGAGCATCAATGCAAATCTCGAGGCAAAGTCAGAGTCTGGTAAACCCTCGAAACTCATCGAACAGTACCTGAAGGCCCAGAAGGAGGTCGGGAGAAGATCGGGAAGGGAGCCACGAGCAGTAAGGGCGGAGCCGCGACCAACAAGGGAGGAGCCGCAAGCAGCAAGGGCGGAGCCACGAGCAACAAAGACTCGGCAGGTGGTAAGCAAGCGTCGTCAACACTCTGCTTCAACTGCTGAACCTGCTCCCAAGAAGGTTCGGAGAGACTTGACAACCGAAGTCTCCCGATCCGAAGACATCCCTGCTGTCGTTGAGGTACCGAGGGAAGAAGATATAGCTGAAGAGGATGTTCCTTTAGTCCGTGCCCCTAGGTCGAGCAGCAGAGACCGTAGGTCTACGGAGGAAGGGGAGCTCGTTGACAGAGCCACCACCGCTGACGAGGATGAGCAGCTAGAGGTTGACATCATGAGTGGAGGAGATGTCGATATTCTGGGGATTTCAGTTCAACCCGGATTTTTACTTGCTCATGAAGGGAGAGATGAGGCACAGCAACCTGGGTCGTCTTGTGTCTTCATCTCCAGTCCTCGGGCAGTTGACCCCAGCCCTACCACTGGGGTAATTGGTGGCAAGGCTCCAGCTGCAGAAGTCTCGTGCGGGGCGCTATCGTCTTCCTCACTCTCAGGGGAGAGCGAGTTTGAAGACGAGGTCGACTACGGCGATGAACCCGCTCTTCCTGATCCGAGTAAGTTCTCCCACATCTCAGAGGAAGAAATATACGGGGGTGAGCCATCAACGGTATCACAGCTGGCGATTATTCCCGCTGAAGGTACTCTTTTCACCTTTTGACCTAATTTCCCTTTTCATTTTGAAGAGGATGTTTTAACATTCTTCTTTTATGCTGCAGGGTTGGCCGAGGATATTGAAGCTGTAATCTCCTTGCATATCGAGGAGACGGTAAAAGAGCTGACCCAGTCCGAAGGAGTCAAGGCTTCAGTTGCCGAGATAATTCGAGAGGGCAACTACTGAAATTGGGGAGCCTTCAATTTTGCCAGAAGAGGAGGCAACTCCTAAGGCTGGGGAAGAATCCACTCTGCAGGGTGAAGAGGTTACTATTGAAGCCAGGGAGACTTCCACTCCGCTGGCTCGCCCAAGGATTCAACATCTCTGGACCTTCCAGAGGTTGCGCTTACTGCTCCATCATTAGCTGTGGAGACTCCTGCAGCGATAACACTTCCGGAGGTGCCAGTGGCCAGCACGACTCTCACGCAAAAAGAGCCGGCTTGCACCCCTTTCTTCATGATAGAAAGGGGGTCAGGGAGTACTTCGGGTGATGACACCATGGATTTCCTGACACGCAAAACGGTGCAGTAGTTCCTTGACGCGATGCGATCGTGCATCGATTTTATCCTGTCTAGGCGTAGCTCTTTTGACTTTGCCCGGACGTTTCTCGGAAACATGGCCGGTAACATCGAATTAACCGGAGGCTCCTTGCTTGCCAAGTCGTGTATGCTATTGGTGGAGCGGCTGGAAAGTGACCTGAAAGAGCTGAAGTCTTTGGACAATGCTAGTTCTTCTCAAGAAGCCCAGGTTATCTTGACTAGGCTCCTAGCCACCCAGGAACAAGAGCGACAGGAGGTGGAAGCACAAGTTGCTGAAGAGGTCCGCAATCTCGAGCGTTCCCAAGCTAAATGTCAGAAACTGGCTGACGATTCAATGGAATCCGAGTTCATCCGGCAAAACGCAGAGCTCGCCATTACCAATGCTCGGTCTGCCATTGCTAAGGCGGAAGCCATGATCGCGGAAAATGAGAAGACGCTTGCCACTGTCCGGAAGAGGCTGGAGGAGCAACAAGCTGCGAAGGCACGAGCTGAAGAAAGCCAGACCATTCATTCCTCCAGGTTGGAATCTCTGCGAGCACAGCTGGCTGCAAAACCCTTTTTATCTGAAGAGGAGCTGCGGGTCCAAGCCATGATGGAGGCTGAGAAGGCACGTCAGCACGAGATGCATCGTCTCAGGGAGCGCATCCGTTCTTTGCCGGATCAAGACTTTTAGCCTTTTCCCCTTCTTCCCCTTTTTTTTTGTAAAGAAGAGGACACTCTACTAGAGTGTTTGTATCCACTTTTACTATTTTCGATATAATAAAAGTTTTTGAAGTTTTTGTCCCATCTTCTTTGTTTAGCTGTGGATGAATTCAACTCCCTGATCACTGGCTTTGAATACTGAACTTAGGTAAGACCAAGTTCTTTCGATGAGACGCGGCGTCGAGCTTGCTGAGACGCGGCATTGATCCATAGAGTGAGACGCGGTCATCCGTCCATAGGAGCTTAGATAGAACTAAGTCCTTTTGATGAGACGCGGCGTCAATCACAGGGTGAGACGCGGTCATCATTCCATAGGAACTTAGATTTCACTAAGTCCTTTTTGATGAGACGCAGCGTCAATCATAGAGTGAAACGCGAATTTGTCCTGCTGAGAAAGACGCAGATAGAGCAGACGCGAGGGACGCAGCATTGTTTGCTGAAGGGACGCGACGCAGGCATTCTTCTGGAACGCGGGTGGATGTCTTTCAATCTGAGAAAGGAGACGCAGTTCTTTGGACGCGACTTTCCTATCTGCATTTAATACAACCTGACTTAAAGATTTTATGAGATCTTTGACCGTCAAGTCTTCGCTGACGATTGGGAAACCGGGTCATCCGTTGTTTTCCAAGGCAGTTGTCCACGCGTCGATTTTTCATTGGACTGAAGGCGTTAATGCCTTTTAATGCGAAACCGGCGCTGGCGGTTGGAGACCAGTGTCTGCGACGGTTCCCAAAGCGACGCTCCAAGCGTCAGTCTCTCATTGGACCTTGGCAGTCGTGCGGCCACCAAGGCAACGGTTCCGATTAGCGCACCATTAATGACAGTTATTAGGGTCGGCCTATAAATAGGGCTGACCCTCTTCCTCTTTAACAATGCAGACCTTGGACTGTTCTTTCTTTGGTTTGCTCTGAGAAGTCTCGCCTCCTTCAAAGTCTCTAAAAGGGATCCTGTGTTCATGGATAAAGATGGCTCTGTGGATGAAGATGACCCAGGGCTTTTATGCTCCTGTTTGGTCTCTTCAAGAAAAAGCGTCTCTTGGATCATCTTGCTCATTCGCGTTTGGATGCAGAGAGCCAACTCCTTGTAGAGGCCTCTGCTGGTATGTCACCCCGACGTCTTTAGTCCATCCAGGCCTGCACCTTGGTCCCTCTTAAGGAGACGTCACCGTCTGAATGAGATCTTGGTGCATTCCTTTTCTGGAATTTGTGCCATTGATTTGAGCTTCCCTGAACGCGGGTACTGAAGTCCTTGGCACTTGACGCGGGCTTTGCTCATGAAGTTCGCGTTTTGAGGCCATTGACTCGGATGAATTCCAAATTGGGCTGAAACTTTCAGACCCGAATCTTGCAACTCCTGTTTATTCAACAGAGAGATGGCAGTCTTCGGCGTTTGAAAATTTTTCGCGTCTTGTGCTTTTAGGCGCGGGCGTAAGATGAGGCTGCGTTTGAATCCTGTGTGTTCCACAGTTCTGATTCGCGTCTGTCTCTGCTGACGCAGTAGTTTGGCTCACCGCGCGGGCTTATTCCCGCGTTTACAATTCTCCATAATAGCCGCGTTTGTTACTTAGTATTCTTTAAAGTATACCAAGTTCCAGATTTGCTAACCCTCTTGTTTATCTTTGCAGGTAGGCTTGATTGTCCTTTTTCAGGTTCGCTGGGCCCCTGGAAGAATATTTCAGCCGGCGGACTTGTTCGATATTCGTCCACAAGGGAATATATTATGGTCCTCGTCGTCCACAAGGGAATATATTATGTCCCTGACGAGGAATCGACTCTCGTCAAGGTCTCTTCAGATCCACTGCACCAATCATGCCTGCTGGCAAGAGATGGTCAGGGTAAGTATGGCGGCGAGGAGGTTACGGTGGACACGGCGGCAGGTAGGATCCTCTTCCTCTCCCACCCCAGAAGTAACATCAAGGACTCCTCATGTCTGCTGGATGGTCTGCTGGGGAAGAGATGTTCATAAACGAAGGGTTGCCGGACTTTCTGCTTCCACCGGACCTCAAGAACACCATTGCTCTTAGCTTAGTCAGCTAGGGCTCTTTCGATGTTTACATCATGCATCGTGGTGTAACCAGCTTCTATTGTAGCCACAAAACATCGCGCACTTGGAATCAGACGCGGCTTTAAGGAGTGAGTGGAACCTCTGAGAGGGAGAGGGACTTCTTTGTACTCCTTAATTGTAACACTCCATCTTATTGTAAGAGAGCGTTTTGACTGTAACACTCAATCTTATTGTATAAGAGAGCGTTTTTGACTGTAACACTCAATCTTATTGTATAAGAGAGCGTTTTTGTATCACTTTCATGTACCTGGAAATAAATAAAAGTGACAATTCTCTTTTTGCCTCTTCCATTGTCTTGAACTCTTTTTTTGTCTCTTTTTGGTCAGACGCATAGAAGCAAAGAATCTTTGGCTTATCAAAAAATGAAAATTTTAACAAGTCAAATTTTGTGGAGAAAAGATCCTATTTCAGGAACTCTCATGATACTATCAGAGGTGTAATGTTAACTTGACAGAGGTGAAATTTTTGATGGACCCGCCACTTTATAAGAGAAAGTGACAAGTAGAATTGGTACCCCCAGGGAGGGTGAACTTTTATCAAGTGTTTGGGATTAACTTGATTGAGCTCAACTGGGGATTTGATGGAAACACTGTTGATGGCGTAGTATTAACCTAACAATGTTTTTGGGTAGACTTGTTATTCTGTTGAAGAGAATAACAAGTGGGACTAGATTCGTGGGGAATCTAGGAAAGTTTGTTACCGTCAGAGGTGTGATATTAACTTAACGGGTTGGAAGTGGTCTTGTCAGAAGTGTAATGTTAACTTGACAAGGATGTGAGTCAGAGGTGTGATATTAACTTAACTCAAAAAGTGTCACTGTCATAGGTGTAATGTTTAACTTGACAGTGAGGGTAATGCTAGAGGTGTAATGTTGAACTTAGCATTGGTCATCTCGGCTTGCATAAGGAAGTCCGAGGGAAAGTCATGGCCATAGGTGTATTGTTGAACTTAGCAATAACTTGGATGCTAGAGGTGTGGTGTTAACTTAGCATCATCCATTTCAGCTTCGGTGTGGAAGTCTGAAGAAAAGTGACTGTCAGAGGTGTAATATTAAACCTGGCAGAAACTTGATTACTGTTTAGAGGTGTGGTGTTAAACTTTAACAGTAACTTGTCAGAGGTGTGATATTAACTTGACAAAGATTGACTCATGGTAAGAGTAATTTGAGGACCTGTCATTCTATTGATGAGAATTGACAAGTGAAAATTTTAAAGTGCCAGAGGTGTAGTGTTAACTTGGCAAATTTGAAAATTTGATATTCCGTGTAGAGTTGACAAACAAAATTTGTACTCGACAAGGAACATTGAAAAGTTTCCATTACCAGAGGTATAGTGTTAACTTAGTAATGGTTGTATTTTGTAGACCTACCATTCGTGGATGAGAATTGGTAGGGGATTTTGGAGGAAGGAGTGGAACCAAGTCCACTTTAGGATTTTTAGCAAACCCTCAGCTATCAACAGATTTGAGGTGCCTTTACCAACTACCGTTTGAGTTGGGCTAGCCATGCTATTCCCCTCAGCATGATGAGTTGTCGAAGACTGATGTTGGGCTTAAAAGCCAACATTTTCCTCTATCCTTAGCCGTCGGAGGCGTCGGATCAAATGGGAACGTGTCCCTTAGGATTTTTAGCAAATCCTCAGCTGTCAACGGGTTTGAAGTGCCTTTACCAACTACCGTTTGAGTTGGGCTAGCCATACTATTCCCCTCAGCATGATGAGTTGTCAAAGACTTATGTTGGACTTAAAAGCCAACATTTTCTTCTATCCTTAGCCGTCGGGGGCGTCGGATATTAATGAAGAAGCTCTTCTTGTTTTGATCAGAGGTGTATTTTTAACTTGATCAGCGGAAGAATACCATCTAAGGATAGTATTTCTTCAGGAACCTGCCATTGATCGGCATCATAAGTGTATCGCCATTCGTAGTTATGAGGCGATATGATCCATTTGAGTAGACTGACTCTACTACAAATGGTCCTTCCCATTTGGGTTGGAATTTTCCTTTTGTCTTGTGCGTCATTACCATGGGTCTTCTGACGGCTAAGACTAGGTCGCCTTTCTTGAAAGTTTGCACTTTAACTTTCTTGTTGAAGGCTCTGGTAATTCGAGCTTGGTAGAGCTCGATTTGCTGTTGGGCCTGCAGACGCTTATCATCTAAGGCCTCCAGTTCTTGGAGTCGCTGTCGATGCTTCTCCTCTGTTGTCATCTCCGCTGTCAAGGCGACGCGTAGAGATGAAATTTGGATCTCTAGTGGGAGTACGGCTTCACACCCATAGACCAAAGAAAATGGCGTAGCTTTAGTTGGGGTTCGCACGGTGTGCGGTAAGCCCATAAGCATTCACCCAACTTGTCGTCCCAGTCTCGTTGACTTTTGAGACGAACTTCTTGAGAAGCTTGCCAATAGTCTTATTGAAAGCTTCTGCGAGGCCATTAGCGGCGGGGTAGTATGCCGTTGAGGACACACTCTGGATTCTGAACTTAGCGCAGAATCTCTGGAAAGCCTGGCTAATGAACTGAGGCCCATTGTCGTGGACAATTCGCCGAGGTACGCCGAAACGGTAAATAACATGGTGTTTCACGAATTTGATCACATTCGACGATTTGACCTCCTTCAAAGGGATGGCTTCGGCCCATTTGGAGAGATAATCGGTTATTTCCAAAATGAACCGATGTCCTTTTGATGATGGTGGGCTGATAGGACCAACCACGTCCATGCCCCACATTTCAAATGGCCAGGTAGAGGCCGTAGAGTGGAGGTACCCTGGTGCTTGATGGATGAAATCGCCGTGCACTTGGCAGGCGTGACATCTCTTGGCATAAGTGACGGCATCGGCAATCATCTTGGGCCAGTAGTAACCCAATCTTTGGAGTCGATGCGCCAGTTTTGGGCCAGGTTGATGGGCTCCACATATGCCGTCATGGGCTTCTTTCAATACCTCTTGAGCCTCCTTTGGTGAGAGGCACCGGAGCAAGATCCCGTCATGCGATCGACGATACAATGTTCGCGTAATCGCATTATAATAGAATTTGGGGGCTTTCCTTCGAATGGCAGCCGCCTCTTTGGTGTCTTCAGGCAGGATGTCGTATAAGACGTAGTCGATATAGGGGAATCGCCAGTCTTTAAGCTCTGGACCGGTTGATGCTTCAAGTGCTTCTTCGCGGTGACGACCTCCCGTTGACTCCTGATAATCCTCGAGAGCATTTCTCGGGCAATACAGGTCGTGGCTGTAGACGAATATCTTCTCCATTGCTCCAGCTGGAAGAGCTAAGGAGGCAGCCAGGGATGCGAGTGCATCTGCGTGCGCATTTTGCCTGCGCGGTACATGGTCGATGTAGAAGCTTGTAAACCCCTCGGCCATGCGGATAGTCGCGTTGTAATAGGGTATTAAATCTTCATGTCTGACTTCGTACTCCCCGCGAACTTGGCTGACGATGATCTTGGAGTCGCCGTATGCCTCGAGATTTTTAACGCCAATCTCGTCGGTGAATTGCATCCCAATCAAAAGAGCGTTGTACTCCGCCACATTGTTGGAACAGGGCTCAGTTAGTGAGACAGCTCGGGAATGACATAATTTTGTGGGGATACAAGTACTACCCCTACCCCTGCTACTAAGTGTCCCCTTGGGCTTGTTCTTGATGCACCGTCAAAGAAAAGTTGCCACACTTGACTTTCGAACGATGTCTGAGTCAGGCAGACTTCAGCGACTTCATCTGGGAGATCCTCGTAGACTTTGGCTGCCCTCGGATCTGGGTGCTCAGCTAGGAAATCCGCGACTGCTTGTCCCTTAATGGCCTTTTGTGGTAAAAAGCACATCTCATATTGGGAGAGCAATATGGCCCATTTTGCCAGTCAGCCATTTAGCGATGAAGGTTTAGTCATAAGTAACCTCAGGGGGTTGACTTTTGATATGACGTTTATAGTTTGGCCTATCAGATAGTGTCGCATTTTCTGGATAGCGAACACTAGTGCCAAACATTCCTTCTCGATCGGGTTATACCGATGTTCGGCTCCGATCATTGTTCTACTCAGATAGTAGATTGCTTGCTCACATCCCTGATCGTCATTCTGAGCTAGTAGAGCTCCCAAAGAATGATCCATTGCTCGGACGTACACCAAAAACGGCTTTCCGGCTACTGGAGCTGCAAGGACTGGTGGTTGGGTGAGGTATTGCTTGATTTCCTCGAACGCTCGTTGGCAAGCGTCATCCCAAATGAGTGAGACACCCTTCTTCATCAGCTTAGCGAAAGGTTGGCATCTTCCGGAAAGGTTTGAGATGAACCTGCGGATGTACGCCAATCGCCCTTGCAATCCCTGAGTTCTTTGAGATTTCTCGGGGGTTGCATCTCCTGGATAGCGCGGACTTTTTTCGGGTCCAAGTGAATTCCGGTGGATGTTACAACAAATCCTAAGAATTTGCCACTGGCCACCCCAGGAAGGACTTTGTGGGATTCATCTTCAATTGATGAGCCCGCATGATGTCGAAGATTACCTTCAGGTCCGCTATGTGATCACCTTTAGTGCGACTTTTTACCGCGATGTCATCAACATAACATTCCACCGTTTTGCGTATTTGCTGATGGAAAATGGCGTTCATGGCCCTTTGGTATGTTGCCCCTGCATTTTTCAGTCCGAAGGGCATGACGATGTAGCAATATACCCCTAGAGGAGTTCTGAAGGAAGTATGCTTTTCGTCATCAGGATACATTTTGATTTGATTGTATCCTGAGAATCCATCCATGAAGAACATTCGTTCGAATCCATAAGTATTGTCGATCATGACATCTGTGATTGGCAATGGGAATTCGTCTTTGGGCAGGCCTCGTTTAGATCACGGAAGTCGATGCAGATCCGGATCTTCCCGTTCTTCTTGGCGACGGGGACGATATTGGCTACCCAGTCGGGATGTTGTTCTTCCCTGATGAAGCCAGAATCAATAAGTTTTCTGACTTCTGATTGAATTGCCTCCATTATCTCTAGACGGAACCGTCGCTGCTGTTGTTTGACAGGTTTTGCGTCCGGATTGATGTTGAGGCGGTGCATAGCCACTTGAGGATCAAGTCCAGGCATGTCCTCGTAATTTCAGGCGAAGACGTCTATATACTCTTGTACAAGAGATATTAGATCCTTCTTCTCCGAAGGTGACAGGCCGTCACTTATGAAGATGGGCTTAGGGTTAGCCTCATCTCCTAGGTTGATCTGAACAACCTTGTCTTCTGTGGGTGGCTCGCGCTGTTCAAAGCGGGTATCCCAAAGAGCATTTAAATGTTTGATCCAAGGATCTGTATCGGATTGGATCATTTCTTCATTTCCATCTTCGAGGTGGCTTGCCGAAACCATGTTCACTGAAAGTTCCTTGAAGATGTTGCCGACACTGACATCTGACTCCCAAGATGACGTGTCCGAAGAGTAATCGTTGCCCGACGATTCTTGAGAATCGGAGGCTGATGGGACCGGAGTTGATACATAGCCCAACCCCCGGCGTGTCCGATGATAATAATCGGGGGCTTCCCTTTCGGCACAAAGGATTGAAGCAACGTCCTCCTTCCTTTGCCGAAGTTCAACCCGGTCTGTTGGTTAGATCATACCCCATGCACTTCATCATTTTGAGCGCTTTTGGTTCATAATGACTGAGCTGAGGGGATTCCTCCTCACTTTCCGAGTCGTCGCGGGGCGTTGGTTCAGACGAGATTCGCCCAAAAAGAATTGGTTTTTGGCCTTTTCGTCTGGCCGGAACCATGAATATAGATTCTTGCGCATTACCATTGTCTCGGTATGTCTCAAAGACGACTTCACTGGTACATGCAATGATGTCAAGGCACCCATTGCCGACCAGAGATCGTCATCTATATCAGTGCTAGTATCTGACGGTATTGAATCAGAAGCACACACAGAAAAATACACAAAATCTAAATCTTCATTAATTTACCAACCGCCTACATCATCGGTGGTATTATCGACATCGGGCTTATTAGTGCCTGTTACAAGTGGTTCTAACTCCCACAGGCACTCTTCTTTCTCAGGCTCAGTGTCAGCCTCATTACCAGAGTCTGGCTCCTCTGGTTGTGGGGTTTCATCCGTCTCTACCAGATCTTGGTACAGCAAAGAGTCGGTGAAATAATTCTCGACCCCTTTGAACGGATGCCTTTCGGTGATCAACGTCTGCACATTTTCACTCCCGTCAATGTACTTCATGACTTGGTGGAGAGTGGAGGGAACGATGGAGTTACGGTGGATCCACGGTCATCCCAGCAATAGATTGTAGGAAGTGTCGGCGTCGATGATGTAGCATGTCACTTCCGACTTGAGACTTCCAATCTGACACCTGAGCTTAATCTTCCCATCGAACGGGTCTGGTTGGCATTGAACCCATAGATAGTTGTCTGGGTGGGGCTCAAACGATGGGTAGGAATGCCGAGATGTTGCATGACCCAGCGAGGCATGATGCTCAACGCGGACCCTGGGTCTACCTGGATGTGGTTCACCTCGGACGATCCAATATACCCTGTGAAGTACAGGGGTCGATCATGCTTCCCTTTCACCTGCATATCATCTGCCGTGAAGGTGATGCAGGGGGCATTCTGGGAGGTGTGGAGGCAATCCTTTACATCTTCCTCCTTCGGCACCTGGGTCATGAAGACCTCAGCATTTGCCAGAGCTTCTTGCAGAGCTTCCCTGGTCGACTTTGATAGTCTAAGAAGTTCATATAAGGTAATGCGTGCCGGAATGTTGGCCAACTGAGCCAAGACATCAAAGCGGTAAGGTGCCGTAGATCCTTCCGCGATGCCCTTTTGAAGGGCTCGAGAAAATCGAGTCGCCTTCTGCTTCTCCACAGGTGGCTTTGTGGAGGGCCTGACTGGCTCCGCAGTTGGTTGTGGAGGGGCTACCGCCGTCTCATCGTACTGTTTCAAGTACGCCTGTCCTGAACGGGTTCCCGCCATCGGTTGGTTGGGCTCTGCGGCCAAGACTATCGTTTCTTCCTCTGAGTCGGTCAGTGAAGGGATATCCGTCTCTGCTTCTCGAGAGGAAGCACCCACTACATTGCAGGATGAGGCTTTTGCCTTGCCTTTGGATTTCCTGCTGGTCACAGTAGTCCATTGCTGCTCATTGATAAGGTCAGGGTGGACCCACATGATTTCCCCTTGAGGTGTAGGGACGGGTACCAAGCCTTTCTCATGCTGCTGGTGAGGGTCTGTGTGACCACTCTCAGCTCTCCTTTCGGAACAGGAGTCACCCCCACAGGCGTTGGAGGTTGTCTCCCGAACTGGAGAACCGACGTCACATTAGCCGTCACCTTCTTCTGCTCTGGTCGGAGCTTTAACACCTCCGCGTCAATCAGAGCCTGAAGGATGTCCTTGAGGACGTAGCAGCTTTTTTGGTGGGGTGTCCCAACATCCTGTGATACATGCAGTAGTTGGGATTGTCGGTCTTGCCGACCTCCTCTGGGCGTCGAGCTTCAGGGAGCTTCAGTCGGTTGCTCTTGTTGAGTAGTTTAAAGAGCGAATCGACATGTTCTTCCTTGAAGGAATATTTCTTGTTGGCGCGTGGCTGGCTCGAAGAGCCACTCGCCTTGCCTGATTAAGGTTTGGCGAGAGATTTGGTCTCCGTTGCCAAATTATCCTTCCGCTTTGTTTGGAGGGATGTATCTAGCGCACGCCTTGTCGACCTTTCCGGCCTAGGCTTACCTTCCTCCGCTCTGACGCGGGCGACAATCTCCTCAGCCTGTTCACCTTGTTGGACTAATTGCTTCCAGGTGCGGCTTTCAGCAACTCCTATTTGAGCAAGGGGCGAGGTTTGGAGATTGTGGCGGCATGTTTCCACCAGGGTGGCCTGGGTCATACCGCTTGGACACCGGAGTGCCATGTTCCGAAATCTTTCCACGAAAGACTTGACGGACTCCCCTTTTCGCTGTTTGGTAGCTAAAAGGGTTGGCATTGTGACTTCGGAGTCATCCTCGAAGAAGCGTGTTAAAAAGAGCTTCTTCAAATCGCCCCAGTTCTTGATAGAACCTTCTGGGAGCTTCATAAACCATTCAAAGGCCAACCCTTTCAGGGTGCCGATGAACAGGCGTGCCAGGATGGCGTCATTATCTACTACATTCCCGGTTTGGGATTTGAAGTAGTAGATGTGCTGGTTGGGTGACCCCTTCCCATCAAAGGCTTGAAGAGTTGGAGCTTTGAACTTGGGCGGGTACGGAACCAAGTCCCATTCAGCCGGGTAGGGCCGGACCACTCCTACTTCTTGGAGGTCTTTGCGATTGGCAAGGGCCTCGAGGCGTCGCTCCAGTTGACTCATTCTTTTAACATGAGCCTTTCCCTGGTCTTGGTCGCCTTTTGCTTGCGACGAGGACTTGGACGAGCCGGGAGGTAGATCGCCGCGTCTCTTCAGAAGGTTCGGAAGATGAGCTTTTCCCTTTTTCGCTTTGCCCTTTGACTTTTTAGGAGGGGATCTCCTCCTGTCTTCGAGCAGCTGTGCAATCGCCTGCTTGAGGGAGTTGATAGATTCCTGCTGAGCAAGAATCATATCCATTTGTGCCTTCTGGATCTGCTCTAAACGTTTAGTCGTCTCCTCAGGAGCGCCTGTCATGTAGGCGGAGGTCTCCTTCTCGACGGAAGAGTTCGAAGCCCTTGATTCCGCTACAGCGGAGTGAGAATCATTAATGCCATGGGCTAAGGCATTATAATCAATTGGGGGAATGGCCCCAGTCCGGGTGCGAGTGTGTCGATACACTCCTTCCGGTTCAGAGTCAGACTCGGAGTCGTCTGAGCTGACTGCAAATTGTTTTCCCTTGCTCCTGCTTGTCATATTCGCAGTGAGCTCGGGGTACTCAACGTCAGAGAAGGTTCTCCTTCTGTGGGAGCGTCTTCTTTTAGCTGACGGAGGAATCAGGGTCAGCTGTCTGACTAAAGACTGCTGGTGCACGCCTGATCCGCAACGGCACTCAGTGAGCATATGGATGAGCCGTTGGCAGCAACACGACGAAGTGGCCTGATTGGCACTTCTTTTCTTCGTCAAATAATCCCTCAAATCCATGGGAGGGGGATTGAAAAGATCAACCTCGCAACGTCGAAGACGGGAGGCATCCATGTGCTGCACAGCCTGGACGCGGGCTTCAGGGACGCGGTTCTCGCGACGCGGCTGTGTAACGCGCGTCTGGCGTCCCTGCTGAGATGAAACGCGAGTCTCGCGTTGCTGCCTGGTGCGTCTGGGCAGAAGCACTTGAGAAAGGATGGGCTGCTGGGCCTCACGCCTATGGGCTCGTGCCTCTTGCGCTTGACGAGGCGCAGAGGTCTCACCTTGAAGTTTGATGAGTTGGTCCTCGGAGGACCTAACTGAAGGAATCTCGCGTTTGGGACGCCAAACGCGAACTGCACGTACTGGACGCGGCGCGGGCAAGACGCGAGATTGTACGTCGCGTCCAGCCTCAGTTGGACAACCAACGGTTCCAACTTGCAGCTGACGCGCACGTCTCCTCTGTCGACGCTCAGCGTTTCGATTGCGTCGAGGAGGTGGAGAGAGACCAACAACATCCTGATGTTGAACATCAGGGATTTTGACCACGCGGGTCTCCTGAGAGACGCTGACGCGGGTGTTCTGTGCGACGCGGTTGGTCGCAAAGGCAGATGTGCCTGGGACCACGCGGGCCTTCTGGGAGGCGTTGGCGCGGGTACCTTGCTTGGCACGGTCGGCAGCAGGGGAGCTCGAGAAAGCCACGGATTGGGCGTCGAGGCCATTCCTGTCGAGACCCGGCGGCAGACACGGGTCTTTGGGCTCTTGGAGCCGGAAGAGAGAAACTCTTCGTACTTCGCCTGGTCGAACTCGACAACGAGCGATTCGACCATCTTTCCTTATAGTGGACGTCATCTTGCCACTCTATTGCTCCTCAGTGACAAATATAGTCCCCAGCGGAGTCGTCATCGCTTGTATGACCCGGGAAAGAGGGAGATAGTGAATTGCCGTAAAGGTTTTCTTGAATCAAATGAAAAAGATTACAACAAGAACTGTTCCTTCCGTTACAAGGGAGGGAGAATATTGAATCTTGAATTCCCCCTTTGTTTAAGGCTGGGTTCTTCGTGTGGCGGTGGAGAGTGAATCTTGTTCTCCGTTGACCAGATGACCGTCCTTCAGGGATCTCCTCTTTGGCCGGTAGAAAGAGTGACACAGCTCTGCCTACCAAAACTCTAAAAGAGAAGGTAGGCGAAGGCTAGCTCGTACGCAGCGAACTTGCTGAAGAGTCTTTTCTCTCTCTTTGCTGATGATCTTCTCCTTGATGTCGATCGCCCAAAAAAAATTCGACCCCTTCTTCATAGCGACGGGGCTATTTATAGAGGTCCCAGGGGCGAACGTGCCCCCCTGAAAACGCTCCACAATGAGGGCCAACTTCCCGCTACATGGGCGGTAACTAACCCACGTGCCTGCTAAAGACACGCCACGATGGGAGCTGATTTTCCTTACGTGTGGGCAGTGATTGGTCCCTTAACCAAGGCGGTTATAACTGAGACGCGGGTTTCAGGCCGACGCGCCTTGATGCTGAGACGCGGGTGTCAAGCCAACGCGCCTTGATGTTGAGACGCGGGTGTCAGGCCGACGCGCCTTGATACTGAGACGCGGGTGTCAGGCCGACGCGCCTTAATGCTGAGACGCGGATGTCAGACCGACGCGCCTTGATGCTGAGACGCGGGTGTCGCGCCTTGATGCTGAGACACGGGTGTCAGGCCGACGCGCCTTGATGCTGAGACGCGGGTGATAGTCCCTCGCGTCTAGAGCTTGAAACTTTGCTTTTCAATAGCTTGTCCTCCAGTACTTTTGGACAGCCTACACTCGGTCGGCCGGCCGGTCGACCGATGGCACAACGGTCTGAAACATGACCGTTGGCCGGTCGACCGGGCGGTCGACCGACAGGCCTGACAGACCTCCAACGGCTAATTTTCTGAGCCTATAAATTTGGGGGTTTGGGCATTGTTTTTGACCAAGATTTTCAAGTGGGTTTTTCACCAGTTTTTCCTGAACCATTTAGAGGTTTTCCTCCACTTAATTTAGAGCAAATATTTCCAATCAAAAGGAGAGATTTATCAAGAGTGTAAAACTGATTTCTTTGAGTTTTCCTCCAACACTCTCATCCTTGTTTTTCTCACAAACACTTGAGCAACCCATTGAGCTATTCATTCTATAAGAGTGTTTTTGTGAGAGTGTTTATTGGTGATCAAAGTGTTTAGATCACCAAGAGTTCTTTCTTGTTTCTTGAGGAGGCGGACGTGTGTGTCCGCATTGTTTCGAGTTCGGGTGCGAACTTGTTGTTTGAGGTGCGGCCTCGGCGAGCCGGTGGGCTTGCGTGTGTACGGACTAGGGAGTCCGAGAGTTGTAGGTGTTGCGGCACCAAGTGATCCGGTGGGTTCGATTATAGTGAAAATCCTTCGTGTGTCGAAGGCGGGGATGTAGAGCAAGGGTGCTCGAACCTCGAAACAAATCCCTTGTGTTTGCGATTGCTCACTCTCTCTATCTCCTTGTCTATATCTTACATTCAATTATTGTGTTAATCTTATATGCTTGATATACTTTTGTGCTTAATTGATATACATGCTTGGGATTGTTTGCTAACACTTGTATTAACCAAGAGAGCCAACGCGGCACCTCAACCCTTATCTAGGGAATCTAGAGGAGTTTGTCCAGAGCCCTTCACGGAGATTCGGCAACACTCTTGTGTTATACGTGGTGTTTAGTGTAAGAGTTTTGTTTAGGTCATTATAGTTTTTAATTCCGCATTATTTGGCATTAAGTGACCATTAGATTAGCCATCACCTATTCACCCCCTCTAGGTGAACTTACAGAAGTTTCTCCACGATAGTAGCAACCTGAAAGGTTTCAGGTAGAATCATACCTTCGGCTTTTATCTCGTGCAAGATAAGTTGGAACTCTTGCACCTGACTGATCACAGTCTTGTTGTCCACCATCTTGTACTCCAGAAATCGTCCTACGACGAACTTCTTGGTACCAGCATCCTCAGTCTTGTATTTCTTATCAAGACTGGCCCATAACTTCTTTGCCGTTGTGATAGTACTGTAGACATTGTAAAGAGAGTCATCCAGTCCATTTAAAACATAGTTTCGGCAAAGGAAATCACCTTGAGTCTATGCATCGACTGCAAGGACTGAGTCCCGATCAGTTCCGGGTTCGGGTGGATCTTCTTGCAGGAATTTGGCCAGATGCAGAGTGGTCAAGTAGAAGAGCATCTTCTGTTGCCACCTCTTAGATTTTGTGCCATCAAATTTTTCTGGCTTCTTTGGCTTCGGGTTAGGAAGTGAAGTAGGCATCAAAGCTTGTAGCTGCATGTTTGGTGCCTTGCTTGAGCTATCTTGATTAGTCTCAGACATTTTCTGTAAGTTCAAGCAGAATAGAAGTAAGAAACTTCAATATAGTAATAATTGTCTTAAGATTGTTGGTGTTCAAGGATCAATCTGACAACTAATTAATATCACTGAAATATCACCGATCTAATTGACCAGGTCGGTTAATATCAGGTGGGAGGTTTCCGTTCAATAGAACGTTCCTTAATTAAAGAACCACCTTTCAATTACCTTCCTTGGTTAAACACCAATTAGACTGGTATAAGTCAGTCTCAATATACTGAATATCAGTATAACCCCTGTATAAAGAAATTAATTCACTTATACAGTACTTGGAGTGAGGTACGCTTAAAGCGAATCTCCTTAAGACAATTATGTCCCCCGCACCGGTGCTAACGGTTACTGGACGCTGGTCTCCCAAGATACAACACTCCTTCACGATATTTGGATAGCACTACCAAATCACCGTACGGTCGAACCGTAGTTAACCAGTACCTTCACAGGATTATTGAAGCAGCGGGACTAAGATAAATTTTAGGAGAATATTTGCCTTTACTTTGGAGGAGCACCCACTATAGAGGAAGAAGGAAGGTAGAAGAATATTCTTCTTGGAAGTCTCAGATTCAGACAACAATTCTACTAAAGAATCTGTTGAATTTTCTGAGCCCTCTTTCAGAATGAATTTTGCAGAATCTCTTGGAAGTTGCAGAGTCCCCACTTGCTTTAGAAACCGAGTTACTGATTTCCTACTTCCCTTTTTGGAAGTTACTTCAAGACTGAGAGAGAGAGAGGATCTCCTTCAGACTGAGTTCAGAAGGCAGATTTCTTGTTGGTGTATCTTAATTGAAAGAATTTTCTGAGCCCTCTTTCAGAATGAATTTTGCAGAATCTCTTGGAAGTTGCAGAGTCCCCACTTGCTTTGAAAACCGAGTTACTGATTTCCTACTTCCCTTTTGGAAGTTACTTCAAGACTGAGAGAGAGAGAGAGAGGATCTCCTTCAGACTGAGTTCAGAAGGCAGATTTCTTGTTGGTGTATCTTAATTGAGAGAAGCGGAGCGCTATCCGGTTCAAAAAGAACTGGAGCGGGTAGGGAACCGAGACCGAGCCCGGTCCGGCGCCGTCACAGCATCGGCATTGGTCGCCGCCAGCGGCGGCGCGCGCGCATATGCGGGCATGGTTTCCTCCCAATCGCGCGCGAAAACTCCAAGTACCCAAAGGGCACGCCCTTTGTTTCCATTTTTCTCTATTTAAACACTTCAAACTTCCATCCCATGGCCAATGTGGGACTAAATGCCTTTAGCTACTTTTAGTTTCATTTTGGCTTTGAATTAGACAATCTTTAGACTTGAATATCTCATTCATTCGAAGTCGGAATTGAACATGTGAATATACCACGTTTATCCCAATGGAAGGAGAACACACTCCAACCATTATCTAATTGATTCGATCAACGGATCTTGCCATATTTCAATTCAAAGATTCACATATATTCTTCATATTCCCAACAACTATAACCTATTTCTAAAAGAAAATAAAAAGAATTAAAAGAGTCATAATCTATCTAGGTAATCTAAATTCAAAATAAATAAAGTTTAAAAATAAAGAAATAAATTAAAACTAAATGGTATCTTAAATAGGTTCAGATACGACTGATACGCGCTGGTCGGTCGATCGGGCGGGCGGCCGACTGTAAAAGTCCTTGGCCTCAGTTTGTGTCAGTCGATCGGGCGGTCGACTGATTGTAAAACCTTTACTTTCTGTTAGGGGTCGACCGATCGACTGTAAGGTCTCAACTCTCGGCTTTGGCACAGTCGACCGGGTGGTCGATCATTGTTTTGGCTGGGTATTTTGGTCGACCAGTCGGTTCACTGAAATTGTTGTTTCTGTTGCCGTGAGCTGCTGATGTTGCCTTGATCTCCTGTATCAGGAATAGCTAGATATCTAGGTACAATAAACATATATTAATTCTAAGTAAAAATTTAGATTTTTGCAAGCATAAGGAGAATAACAGTCCATCTACCTCTTTATTTATTTAACTTTCCGCATGAAACTTGATTACCGAAGCAAACTATCATTCTTAATAGAAAAAGAAAGACATTAAGGAGAAAATAAAACGTACATAGAAAATTGGTAGCGAAAGGAGATTAAGAGCGGGGGCGAGAGAGGGAGGAGAGGAATTTGAATTTTTTTAATCGGGGAGATAAAGGAGTAATTTTGAAAATTCGAGAGAAGCCTTCGGGGGTGCCTTGATCCAGTGGAGGCCTTCATCAAATCTGTGGGTTGTCAATAGCCGCACCCCATTCTTTTCTTCCATCCAAGGCTAACAGCAAACCGACATCCACGCGGAGTCGCTCAACCGTAGCCCAAATCAACGGCTCTCATCACCTCAACCCAACCCAATCCAACGGCACATATCAAACCTCCCGCTTAGCAAATCCACTCTCCTACCCTCTCTCATTCTCTCTTCCATTCCTCTCTGCAAGAAAAAGGCGAAAAGAAAAAACACCAAAAATCAAGAGGAAATGATGCAGCAGGTGAACGGCGGTGACCATACCCAAATTCACCACCCGCAGCAGCAGCCCTGGGTGGCGGTGCAGTACCCAGCGGCAGCCATGGTCATGCAGCAGCAGATGATGGCGGCGCCGCCTCAGTACGCCCCCGCCCACTTCATCCCTTACCACCAGCCGCCGCTCCCTCCGATGGCCGCACCCGCTCAGCCGGAGGGGGCGGCGGCGGGACAGGCCTCCGAGGAGAACAAAACGATTTGGGTGGGGGATCTCCATTACTGGATGGACGAGAATTACCTCCACAGCTGCTTCGGTCACACTGGAGAGGTTAGGGTTCCACTGGATCTCGATTCATCTCTCTTTTCAATTGAATTAAATTATTGATTGATCTGAGTTGATTGGATTGGATCTCTTTCTTATTTGTTCTTATTGGATCTTTAACCAAATGAAGATGGATTTGTTGTCTCTAACTTGTTTGGTAATGTGGTTTTTATCTTAATGATGATAACTGTTTTGCTTGCTTATGTAATGAACGACAAAAAAAAAAAATGCTGATTCAGTAGAATGTGTGTTTGTACTGAAATATATGTCCTAGAAGCTTGTCAGCTGTTAAATTGGTTGTAAAGCTGATGATTTGCATCTTATTCATTTAGTACGTTTAGTTTTTTTCTGTATAATGTTTGGACGAGATTATTGACAAGACTATGGTTTGAAAAGTTGAGTATGTGGCTCTTTTTCCATAGAAGAAACAGATTGTCAGAGTTTACAAAAGTTACAATTTGTTTCTACTGTCTTTATTTTTTTAAAAATAGTTAAATGATAATGTATGGGAAATGAGGATTACGGCTTTATTGTTATGTAATATCAATGTGACTTGAACATGTATAAATCTCGTTTGGCTATTGACTACATTAATAAACCTGAGAAGTAAGATATAGTTCTGGTTGTTCCTTTAGATGATGTGATTCTGGTGAAGATGAGAAATTCTCTTTTTATCCTATAGCATTTACACTCTTACTTAATCAGTTAAGAGTTAAACATAGGAACTTAGCTATTGGGGTGATTTTTTTATATATAACAACAGTTGATTTTATTCTATTTCTGTTCATAATTACTTAATAAATATAATAATATTTTAGCTGAGAATATATTGATTAAGGATGCATTCGTCTCCATCAGCAAAGATTTTGTGATGTCATATGTTAAGGGGTATTGAGTTGCCCCTTGTGCTAACTGAGATGTTTAATGCTGAGTGTGCTTAAGCGAACATCCTATCAAAGCTTTGTTGAAGTGCTTCTACTTGCTTGAGGAAACTTTGGGGCATGGAGAGATTTCAGACACTAGCCTTCATGGAAGAGAAGTGTATATCAACAGCTTGAGTATGCCCTTTATAGTCTCCACATGTGTGACGTCCAAAGCAACAAGAATAACAGAAGTGTTGCGTCTTCTGGAATAACTCACAAACAAATCACCGAGTCAATCACCAAACAATTATAGCATGAATACAAACCAAAAAGAGAAAACGAGATTTAACGAGGTTCGACAACTTGCCGACGTCTTCGGGGTAGAAGGGAGAAGATCTTACTCAATCAATAGAGTTACAACGGTTACAAATTGATCCGAAGGTCCATTCATGGTTTAAAGTCGCGGTCTCGGCCGCGGATTCGGCGGGCACTGAGACGGATCGGTTTTGGCGTCTCGGATTGGACTCGGGCGATACACGCAAAACGCTACGTAGAAATCTCAAAAAATTCTGAAAAAATCACGATAAATCTTTAAAAAATGCAGACATTAATATTCATGTATCACATATTCAAAACCTATCACGTAGCACACTAAACATAAAGGAAAGCATAAATACACGCATGGTTGGTAGAAACATATCAAAATACATACATAATGTAGTAAATTGCACAAAATACAAAAACAAATACCTGCTAATGTAGCCATTTTCACATAAAAATTACCTGTAAATTTAAATTAAGTTAAAAATTAACATTAAAAGATTAAATTTACACTAAATTAGATTAAATTAACTAGCTTAAATTAAGTAAATTAAATTAACTAGATTAAATTAAGACAATCATTAGCTATATGTTAAATTAATTAGATTAATATTAGCTTTATGTTAAATTTATTAGATTAATATTAGCTATATATATTAAATTTTCTAGATTAAATTAACTAGATAAATTTAAACTAATATTAACAACTAGATTAAATTAAAAAAAGGGAAGGGAGAGAAAGAGACAAAGAGACTGGGAGATGTAGAGGGAGAGAGACAGAGGGCGGGTGAGAGAGGTAAGGGAGAGAGAGACACAGGGGGAGGGAGAGGGAAAAAGACAGAAAGAGTGGGAGATGGAGAGTGGGAGAGATCGGGTAAGAGAGGGAGGGGGAGAGAGACACAGAGAGAGGGAGAGGGAAAGAGACAGATAGAGTTTGAAAGATGGAGAGGGGGAAGAGAGAGCAAGTGAGAGAGGGAGCGGGAGAGAGACACAGAGAGAGGGAGAGAGAAAAACAGAGAGACTCGGAGATGGAGAGGGAGAGAGAGCGGGTGAGAGAGGGAGCGCGGAGAGAGAGGGTGAGAGAGGGAGAGGGAGAGAGGGAAAGAACCATCACCCAGGGAGGAGTGGCATGCAGCAATCGGGAGGCGATAGACGTCCAGATCTAAGCTGGCGGAGGCGATCGAGCGACGTCGGCGGAGGTCCAGAGAGAGGTAAGTTTTTTTTCTTTTTTCTTTTTTTTCCTTTATAGCCTTTCATCACAGGTGAACAATAATTGAGTGACCGACTCGGCTGAGAATCGGAATCGACTCGGTCGACTTGGCCGAGTCAAGTCGATTCGGCCGTGACTCGGTCAAGTCGACCAAGTCGACTCCGATTCTTGGCCGAGTTGGCCTCGTCTGAGTCGAGTGACCGACTCGTATCTCGGACTCGTCTCGGAGCTAGCTGAGACGGATACGACTCGGCCGAGTCGTATGGTCTTCGAACCGTGGGTCCATCTGATCAAAACTGATCCAAATAGAGAAATTATGCAATTTGCCTTAAAATTCTCTCAAACAAACTAACTCTAGAACTCTCCAATACAAATCACTAATTCTAATTATAAAGTAGGGTACAATACCCCTCAATACATAGGCAGAGAATCCACGTAAAGAGAAAATCAGAACTTCTGAAATCAGATCAGAAATGATTCATAATCCAAATAGAAAACAACCAGAATCTGTCTGTCAGTCGACTGCCCGGTCGACCGACCCCTTGAAGCAGTCGACCGGCCGGTCAACCGCTAGGCCAATTGTCCTGCGCTCCAAGTTCTTGTTCTCTGTTGGTCGGTCGGTCTACTAACTTGTGTGTTATATGCAGTCGATCGGGTGGTTGACCTCTAGGACAAATCCACCTTGAGCTGCTCTCGGGTGGGTGATCGACTGGGCCCAGTCGACCGCTCTGTTCATTTTCTTCCTGTTGTTCACGTCGATCGGTCGTTCGGTCGACTGCCGAATGTTATGCTGCTAATTCCAATGAGTTTAAAAAACTCCCATCTTCTTCTCTCCCACAAGAAATGGCTTGGTTGTTTGTTTTGGGGGTAGGGGTGGGGGCTTGAGGCTGCAAAAGTAGAAGATATTGTGCCTATTGGCTGAAACAGTTATAGATTCACAATCAACTATATCATATTTTTAAAATATTATCTATATTTGAGACGAACCTAGGAACTGAACTAAAACACAGCCATCTTCCTCTTCTGCTACGCTATTGCTCCTACTTATCAGCAATACATTTTTCAGTTGCTTTAGAAGCCTCGATTTCATGTCAATTGGTTATGTAGAGTAGGAAAGATACCAACTTGTTGAAGTTTACTTTGAGGTCTATACTCATATAATAGTGGCAGTCTGGTCGTTATTAATTTGATTTAACTAAAAGTTCTTGACACCTATCCTATCATTGTAAGTGTGAACTTTCTAGAAAACAACTACAAAGATCACTGGGATCCTGGGTTAAAGTGAAGGGCTAAAGCAGCAGTGTCATTGGGATGGGTCAGAAGCACTCATTCATATTCAACAGAAGAAACTGATCAACATTGAAATAAAAGTTTTCAGTCCGTTTCTCATCTTTGTTGAGCTAAAAATGTTTAAAATAGCTAATTAACCTCAGCACTGTCGCATCACAGGCTGAGAAGGAAGAAAAACTAATAGCGTGCACTTTTTATTTATAGGTTTGTGATTGTTGGAACTTTGTTTTAGTGAAGAAGCTAAATGCTACTTTTAAAGCTCTTTGTGGAGCCCATGATCATGTCTGATCTCTATGGTTATTATATTCATTATAAAATTTGATTGAAGTTTTACCTTCACAGAAAATACGAAATTTCAGAACTTTTAATAAAAATGTGCAAGTGCTCAATTCTTACCGCTATAGCAAGTGGCTATGCGGGTCGTGATCCACAAGGAGGGTTTGCGATGGAAGCGTTCAAGGTTCTTTATTGAAATCTTTATAAAAACAAAACGAATGTTCTTTTTTGTTTTTAAGAAATAAAAAAGGAAAAAGAATTATAGGTTAAAGTTAAAAAGAAAACGATAGATGAAGAAGGTGGAGAATCAGAAAGTGACTATGTACAAATGAGTTGGAAAAGAAACGATGAAAGATTTGGAAGATGTGGTGATCTATACTAAAGAAATAAAAGAAAAGAAAGAAGGTTGAAGAAATACTTACCTAATTTGATTGATGACTTACCTGGAAACCTTGCATGTTCTACTTTCTTGGAGGCGTTCAACGCATAGATCATAGGATCGAGCTCAGTCCCTGTTCGCATTATATCATCAAGCGGCGCAAGAATGAAGTGATACGGATCTTGAGGAGGAGAACGTCTTCATGAACTATCGTTGGCACTCACACAACATCGTTATACTTATGCTTCTGGATTTACTTGCAAGCTCATAAAAAACAAAAGGTAAAGTAGAAAGAGGAATAAGGAAACAAAAGGAAATATGAACATAAAACAAAAACATTTACCTTTATTACTTGCAGAAACAATGGAAGAAAGGAGGAGGGTACATCGGTGTCACTCTCAACATCAGCCTCTCTCTCTTACTTACATGAATCTTCATCTAACCTAAGCTTACATACAAATTACATAAAAAGAAAAGAAAAACCTAAACTACAAAGAATGAAAACTAGGCTAAATCCTATCTCTGCATGGTCGTCCCATTTTGCTCAGCTGAAACATGTATTTATAGGCAAAACCCTAACAGGTAGGATCCCGGGAATATTGGGGGAGCAAACGCTCCCCCAACAACATTCAAACAGCCGCGGAAACGCGGCTTTGGCCGCGTTTTCGCGGCCAGGGTGTGGCCAGGTGGCCACACCCTGTTGGTGGGTTTTCTTGGTTTTGCCTTCTGACTTTATCTGTAGTTGGATTTTCAGTTGAGTCCGGGAGTGTGACGAAATGGCCTTTGATTCTTGGCTTTAACCGATCGATTCTGAGAGGATTCTTCTCAACCGGTTTTCAACCTCTTAATTTTGCCTGATTCAGTGAGCTCGAATTAATTCTGATTTAATTCAGAATTTTGGTGGGCTTTTGGGCTCATTTCTCTTCATCTCCTTAAGGAATGGGCCTGCAAATAAATTAAGCATTTAATTAGGACAATGCAGATTTTATTCTATAATAAGTATGGAAATATGATACTAAATATGCAACATTAGCGACCAATCACACCCCCATGCCTATCTTTTTCTCGTCCTCGAGCAAAATAACTAAACTATACTAAGGATTATTAGACCACTTTCGCAGGTCACGCGATTGCACTGAGTATGTGCAACGAGCTGTTAAACCTCTAGGTTTCCCTTAGAGGACGAGTTTTGTCTCGTGAGGGTTTTCAGCGGATTGCACCCACAAAATCCATAAAGAAAGGGAAACAAAGAGTTAGTATTTTCGAAAAGCATTTTGAAAGAGAAAAATATTTGAAATATAATTGTAAGATTTAAGCAATCTATAAGTTATAGGAAAACTGAATTTTTCATTCCTAAACTTAGTTTCTATTCAAAAATTTGTTATCAATCAAAGTAAGGAGTGAAATTGTACTTCTCATCTGGTCTATTACTTTACCCTAAGTCATATGCACCTTGTGATCGTGAAAATTTTGACTAAGGGTTCATTAACTCTAACTCTTATGCCTTATTTATTTATATATACTTTTTTTTGTGGTATTATTCCTAGTTCTATTAGGCTTTCTAATCTGCCCATGTAACGAGCCTCTAATCGATGACTCTCAAACTAAACGGTCTTAGGGCACCGGGTGAGAAAACACCCTAAGGACTCGAGCAAATAAGGCCACAAAACTAAGGATTTTATTTTATGAACCCCTTTTAGGCGTGAATTCTTATGCTTTATTAGGCACAAATACCCAGCTTAATCAGAGGATTTTTATATATATATTTTTCTCAAACTTATCTAATCATCTTTCGCATAAATACTAAGGCTTGCTTAGGCCAAAGCACCTAACTAATCAATAATTAGATTTGTTTATCTTTTATTTTTTATTTTTTTATTTTTTATAAGGCATAAGAATCTTTGTTTTTGAACCCTAAGTGTGTAAGTGTATGAAGTGTGCATATTTCATCAAGGTAAAGATCAAGACTAGATTACTTTGACAAATTATCTTCCTAACCCTAAAAATCAAACAAATAATCTTATTTTGACCAAGTATAAGAAATCCTAATTGGATTTTCCTATTCCTTAAAATTAACTTAATTTCTTACAAAAAATATGTCAAAGTATTGTTTCTATTTTCAAAAAGTTTTTAAAAGTAAAGAAAATGTTAATAATTTTTTTTTAAATAAAAAGAAAAAACTAAGTTATGTTAGACCCTCCCCCACACCTATCTCATGCATTGTCCTCAATGTATGAATTAATGCATAGATGCATGAAAAAGGCGAAAGGGAAGGAAAATGCCTAAGTAGACCTTTGATTGACCAACACTTTTCTGTCTACTCTGTCCTCTCGAAGTTCTTGTGGTGATTAATACAGGTTGCTGCCTCATGATACTTACTTAAATATCACATGCTTTTCTTCCTGGAAAAATTCACTCATTTCATTATTCACCTGTTAAAGGAATGCCAAAAATTCATTTCCCACTCATGTACATTTCTATATTATTGGCTGGGGTTCTGGGGGAAAAGCTGATAGTGCTTTGGGATAGTGAAATCTCCCTTATTGTTAGATGAATTATCTCAGGGAAGCCCTGTTAAGCCCTCCTATTGGAATGATCACATCTTTTCACCTTCATCCTCCTATAGATGCACTATTCGTTTGCTTTAACAACAATTTTGTCCTAGATTGTGAAATTCCATAATTTTCCTTGATTTGTATAAGATCTTGGCGTGGATCATGCACTACTTCTCCATTTAACGTTTTTCTATACCTTGCTGCTATGTAGATTGCTTTAGTGTGTAGGTAGTTAATTTTAAACAGAATAGTTTATATTCAGTTCTTGTAGATCATTAAGTTAATCACTTGCTATTGGATGTCAACGTCACTATTTTATCCAGGTATTGAACATAAAAGTGATTCGGAACAAACAGACGGGTCAATCAGAAGGATATGGTTTTGTTGAATTCTATACTCATACAGCAGCTGAAAAGGTACTGCATACCTTTAGTGGCCACATAATGCCCAACACAGATCAACCTTTTCGGTTAAATTGGGCTTCATTTAGCATGGGCGATAGACGAACAGATGTTGCTTCTGATCATTCTATATTTGTAGGAGACTTAGCTGCTGATGTTACAGATTCTATGTTGCAAGAAACTTTTGCTACTAGATATCCATCTGTGAAAGGTGCAAAAGTGGTTATTGATTCAACTACAGGCCGTTCAAAAGGTTATGGATTTGTTAGGTTTGGAAATGATAATGAGAAAACACAAGCCATGACTGAAATGAATGGTGTATATTGCTCTAGTAGGGCCATGCGCATTGGTGCTGCAACTCCAAGAAAGTCAGGTAAGAGAAGAATTTGTCTTTGTCTTACTTACCACACTTATATATATATTTTGTGTGTGTGTGTGTGTGTGTGTTGCTTCTGGAAATTTCAGACTCACATTTTTGTAAGATTAGAATTTGTAACTCTCAACTACCTCATTGTATTGTAACTAACATGATATAGTTGTGTCTTATTTCTGTAAGTGATGTAATACAGGAAGTGGGGAAAGAAGAAATAGGGAAAGAGGGAAGAAAATTTAAGGTTTTGAGATTAGATGATTCTAATCAATCTCTCACTCAGCACATCAGCATGCAGAGATTCAAATTACAAAGCAAAACTTGTTATGCAAAATATAGAGTTTTTAAATCAATTGAACTGCATAAAAGACTACAGGGCCTAGTCTTATATAGGCCTAACACAAAAGAAATTTTCTCACATATCTAATATGAGACTAAAACAAAGAATAAAGCTGAGCCTAGCATAAAATAAAGGAAAAAAATAGCCTAAGCAAATAACTAAGTAGATAACGCCTACTGATTCCCATCAATCTCCCCAGCTTTGAAAAATTTGCCACTGGCGAATGGCGGCGACATGGATGATGAAATCGAACCGGGAAGGACTGCGCAAGCTTTTCAATGGTGGGTCTCCTCTACAGTGGCGACAACAATAAACTAACTGGAAACCACTGTGGCCTCGTAGGAGTGCAATAACCAGTCAAATTCTCGACGCAGAATACCAGACTGATTCCAAGATTAGGGGGAATATCATGCTCATAGGCGCTGGAATTAAATTTCTTCAAAACCTTGTATGGACCACTGTGTCGAGTATGGAACTTTCTCAAAGTTCCCAGTAGAAATCTTCTTGGATGCATTCTAATCAGCACCTCGTCATCTATTGTGATGTCATACGATCGCTTGTGAGACTCTGCAGCAGACTGATATTTATAATTGCTAATTGTCATTTGTCTTGTATTATGCTTATGCAAGTCATGCAATTGTGGTGCATATGGTTCAACTGTGGCAATGGGTGGGATACCTAGGGGAAGAGGGAGAAGGCCGCGAGAATTCTTAGACCTAGGTGTAGACCCATCAATAGGAGACCCAGGAGACACGTGGGTTTTAATCACTAAGTAACATGATGTCTTGTCTTTCTTTTTGGTGACTGTTCTCTTCTTGTTATTCTCTATATCTGATTTGGGTTTAGCAGGTTTCAACACTATTTTTTTTCGTGAAATTTGAACTCATAAATGTTAGACCTTATCAGACTGGTTACATCTAAGTCATACGATCAAGGCCTACCCAATAAAATGTGTGCAGCTTCAATGTCTAAGACATCACACCAAACACGATCCTCGTAGTAGACGTGGATAGGGACCTGACAACACTGGGTAATAGATTGAGTAGTCTTTCAACCCAATTCACGTTGTATGAGTGGGGATGTGGTTCAGCCTTGAGACCCATCTTCTTAAGAGCTTCTTAGCAATGATTTTCACACAGTTACCCCTGTTTATCATTAACTTATAGTGCTTTCCCTCGTGTGCAATATAGGTGTTGAACAAATTAGACCTGCGCCAATCTTTGTTACCAACAGCTATGTGTGGACACCTAATAACATTTAATTGGATGCTAGCAACCCTAACATCATCATCATAATCAGTCACATTACCAGTTACTTCATGAACGACTGTTTCGATCACATTATCATTGATTTCCTTGATTAGGAGGTTCTAGAGGGAAACTGTGCGGCAATGTGATCATAACCTTGACACTTAAAACATTGACTACCCTTGACACTCTTAAACCACTTATGAATGTTTAATCATCAAATAAATTAATATTATTAGTTTATTTACCTTTCCTACCATGATCGTTTCATGTTGGTAAAGCGTTAATTAAGTTATTTTATTATTGATTTCCGCAAACATACACGTTTCATATTAATTTGGTATTAGAGCACGGTTAGGTAGGAGTTGTATCTTAGATACTTTTATTCGCTATCTTGTATTTAGGATTTAGATCTTATTAAAAAAATTAGTGTAATTTTAGGAAACTTGAAGGATAAATTCTTTTCGTGATTTTCATACGATTGATGTCTAAGGAAGGATATTTCAAAGTGATTACTTAAGTAACGCTGAAAGGCGGAAAACCTCCTGCTTGATTCATCTCACCAACCTGACTGATTGGATTGGTAAGATTAGGGTTTGATTAATCCAACAATTTAAAATACCAACAAAAAAATAAAAATTAGTTAGTTTTGTTTGCATATTACATTTAGGATTTATACAATGTATGCCAACCTGTCGAGGTATTCTTTATTCGCTAGAGAAGTCTAGTGGATCCCTACTCCACCCCTATGGATCCCCAACAAGTTGCCACGATGTTCGCTGATTTCCAGGCCCAACTTAAGGAAATCACTTAAGCACTAAAGTTAAGAGAAACTAAGTTAGAAACTGACTGAGAATCGTTCAAAACTGAAGAAGTCCCATCACAGAATAACACGCGTAACAATCTAAACAATGCACTTAATTCTGATGAGCAATTTCTGAAAAGCATCAAGCTAGATATTCCCATTTTTTATGGACATTTAGATCCCCAACTCTTTTTAGATCGGCTTCAAAGCATAGATAGGTACTTCACTTGGTATCCTCTCTCCGAACCTAGGGAGGTTAAATTTGCTGCAATGAAACTTATCGGTGAGGTAGTCAATACTGGACCAACGTAGAGAATATGCGAGTAGCTAGACTTCAACGACTGATAGACACATAGGAACTTATGAAGGATGAAGGTAAGTATATGATGCCATCATTTTATGCCTGTCTCTTGGACAAGTGACATAAATTCACCCAAGGAAACAAATCTGCAAAAGAGTATGTTGCAAAATTTAATGAGTTTCTCATTAGATGTAGTACTCTGAACACTTAAGGCGAAGCCAAATCCTTTCTTGATTTTGAGTTGGACTTAAAGAAAACTTGCGAACTGAATTGTTAGCTCGAGAAGTTACTGAACTTGAGAAAGCTTACTCGTTAGTTGAAGATCTACCTTCAGGTCTAACTGCACCACTAAGAGTTAACGATTCAAAATCTGCTGCGTCTAGACCTTTTGTATTTTCATAGTCTCATAAGTCTAGTGCCCACCCCACTTCACGTAAGATAGACTTCAAGAGTAAAAGTAAGGAACGAGGCAATCAGAGCAAAGCACCCGAATGGGATTTCTCCAATATCAGCGCCACCGTCAAATGCTACAAGCGGCAAGGATATGGACACATTGCTTCTGATTGTCCTAGCTTCGTTGATGTGAAACGATGACCCTACAGTGTGATATATCAGTGTGATTTGAATTCACAACATTTCACAAAATATGATTTTCAGTGGGAAATTATCTAAACTACTTAGGCGACCAGAAGGATTTTAACAATCAGTGCATATGTATTTAATTCTATATAATCTCAAGAAAGCAAATCCAATAGTTCACATGAAATAGTCCTATTTGCAATATCGAGGTTAGTAAATAACAAATGTTAAGCAGAATCTCACAAACTCATATTGATAGTGGACAACAAGAATTTTTTATAATAATTTAGAGATGAAATTTTGTGATGTAATTCAACTAATAATCTGATTGTCGAAAATAAAATTACGTACCGGTGACGCATGTTAGACCTCACTGTGGTGTTGGATCACGGCCAGAGCAAGCAACAGGGGAAAAGGATGTTGCTTTTTCTGTTGAGATGGCCGAGGGAAGGAGCGGCTGGACTTGTCGTGGAGGGAGGGGAGAAGACGAGGACGATGGGGTGTTGCTGGTGCTCGTTTGTCGAGCATCCTTGTGTGAGGACGATGAATAGAGAAGGAGAGGGACGATGGTGATGCCGTAGTCGATGCAGAAACTCAGAGACGAAGAGTTTGGGGAGGAGCTGGAGTGTTGGCGTGGCCTTGGGCTGTCGAAGAGGCAGTGGAGATCCGTGATGTTGCCGATGTTGTAGAGAGGGGAGGGATGTGAGGCGATGGGCTCTCGTGTGCTTGGACGAGGATGGGAGGGAGTGGCGCTCGGTTTGTTGTTGTTGAACACAGGGAAATTTTGATGGGTTCCTTTTGGTGGATGATAACGCAGGAAGAAGACAAGGGAAAGGGGATGAGTGGCTGCTGATTTTGTGGGTTTCTCTTTTTGCAGGGAGAAAAGAAGAGAGGAAAGAGGAAAAGGGTAGGGGCCACGGGCTTGGATTGTAAAACAAGTTTTTGTTTTTGTTTTGATTTTTTTGGTTTTGTATTTTTGCGTATATTTTGGATGGCTGAGATATGATTGTGGAGAGGATAAGATTGAGAGATTGGGATAAGATTTGAATTATGATTTCACACTCAAAATCCGGGAGAATCAAATTTCACACTCGAACTCACAAAAGAGTTTTCATTTCGAAATCTCAAAATTTTCATTAATCTTCTTTATTATTTTCTAATAAATACTCAAGCCTTTATATATGCCAACAAGCTAGATGAATTTTTTCACATTGCTGATGTGGGACTAAAGAGCTAAACACAAGACTAATAAAATAAAAAAAATACAATAGAATCTGCATAAAAATAGAAAATACAGACTTCAGCTAACTAGATCGATCCATGACGCCCCATATGTGCTGGATGTCTGCATCATTCTCTCATGATGGGAGAAAACTCGACTCTGTTAAGTTAGGTGTAGAAAGTTCTCTTCATGCTCTAACACATCTGCGTCTAACTGTTACAACTCACTGCTCAATAGGTAATATTCATTTTCAAATAATCAGATATTATTAGAATACAGATAATTTAATCATCTAATATTTTATCAAATTTCACTGTTGTATTGGGAAGAATATTTGGGAGTATACTCAATGTGGGGACTCTCAGAAAAATGTATGAGGGAAAGTTTACCATCGATGGGTTGTTAGGGTTAAGATCAAATACTTGTAATCTACTGAATACCCAACATTGAAAATATGACTAATTTCAAAATCTTTAAAAGATATATAACATGAGCATTGCAATATGAATTCTATAAGATTTTGAAAAATCTGATACTACAACATACAAATCATTAACAATTCCTGATGAATCTGTTTCGGACGAATCTGACCTATCATAAGTTATCAACACTAAGAGTTTTAAATAACTTTGTGACGCAAGCTCATAAATTACAGTTAACGTTGCTTTGTTCCAATGTATGACTTATTTTCCATGTGTATATCGTGCACATGTGTGAAAATTGTGACGCAGGCTCAGATAACACTAGTAGTTGAGAGCTTAATTTAGTGCCTAACGTGTACTAAAAGGGTCACTTGACTCTTTATTGGACATAAAAATTTTAGGCATTTGGGTTATTAGATCAACTTAGATACTCGATGAACACTCGCTGGTACTCCTGTTCACTTGTATGAAAATTCATAATGTGTTTGGGACATGGTTTAAGATCTCCGTATTGTTATTGGTATCGACCGCAGGATTTTAGTATCAAATAGGCTATATTGGTTGTTTTTCAGCCATTTCGTCTCGTTGTATCAGTAATATAGGTACTATTTTGGGTATATGGGTCATTTTGGTAGTGTTGGTATCAAGCCAAAATATCGGTATGCGGCGATATTCGAAACCTTGGTCTATAAATGTACTGGAGACAAGTCTGAGACTAAGAATCTAAATATCTTATACATGAATAAGTTCACAATTTTCATTTAACTTGTAGGTGCATCTATATAACAATTCACTTTCTTAACAAAGAATTGTGATTACTCTCGTAAATGTTGATCTAAATAGCTTGGAAATCTTTTATATTATCCGAGTTAACATGTTCTCTTTTTAAAACCATTTTAGCCTGACAATAATTATTTCTGTATCTAAGACCTATGGATACGGTATCCTGCATATTGGAAGAAGTTGTATCCGCGTACCGGTACTGTATCTTTATCCTGTACCATATCAGTGCAACCTATGAAATCATGACATCTAACTGCTGATAGTTTGCTCTGTCATGTAGCAAGGCTACAGATAGTCTGCTCTTCCTTAAACTTAATGTGGGCCTACCTGAAGAGAAACCCTAGTTGGTCAAGAGAATATCCGGGTTGAGCCCATATAGTATGTCCAACTCTAGTTTCTGCATATCCTTGGTCAAGCGGGTAGCCATATGGCCTCATCTAGTCATGGGACCACCCGTTGCAGAAAGATTTTATTACTGAGTCATATTTTGTTATGTCATTATCTTCTTATTGACATTTGAACTACTCAATTTTGCTACATGGTTGTATCCCTTTAACCGGGGACACTGATGTTATTTAGATGTCTTAACCATTTGTTTCTTTTAGGTGGTTTTGGAGCTAATGGCTCATCCGCACAAGGCTTTCAATCAGATGGGGACTCGACCAACACGACAGTAATTCTTTATCTTTTTTCTCTGGAGAATTTAATTTACTCACATCTCTTCTCAACGATCCACTTCCTGATGTGCAGGTGTTTGTTGGAGGACTTGACCCAAATGTCAGTGAAGATGAACTGAAGCAATTGTTTTCTCAGTATGGTGAGATTGCATCAGTGAAAATCCCAGTTGGGAAGCAATGTGGTTTTGTACAATTTGTTCAAAGGTACGCTCAATTACATGTTTTATTCACGGTTTCAAATATCAGCCAATTCTCGTATATTTCTGCAGCATCGTATCTGGCCTTGAGGTACCCAGTATGATATTAATCCTATAATATCAGTCAATACGGGGCTGTTATTGTCAATATTGCGGATATTGATAGCCAATATTGGCGATATTGATACTAAAGATCATTGGCCGATAACGGAATTTTTAGACCATGGTTTTATTCTGGTTCTAGTCATGGTGAAGCTTACTTTGTTGTTTTTTTTTTTTTGCTTTGTTTAATATCCAAAGTGGCTAAACGGGTATAATGTTGTGTATGGGTGTATTTGTGCATGCATACTTGTGCGTGTATGTGTGCTATTTAATTTATTAGTTTTTTAAAGTTGATTTCTGTTCTTTTGTTTAAGGAGCAATGCTGAAGAGGCACTACAGGGATTGAATGGCTCGGTTATAGGAAAGCAGACAGTTCGTCTCTCCTGGGGTCGCAGCCCTGCAAACAAACAGGTATATTTTGGAAGTACAGTTGACACTAATCAGGATTAAGAGCACTAATAGGTTATACAAATGAGAGAATTCATTTTATTACCAAGAGCTAGGTCTGCCTTTGTTTGGGAAGAATCTTTACAGTCATAAATTACTGCCAATCGTTTTTGTTCACAAAGTTTTAGTACATTGCAGATAGTGCATTCCACTTTGTTCATGTGGCACCTGTATGTCATTGATTGATTACATAAATCGTTACTGATCTTGCTGTCCTTTTTTAATATTGCTTCATATGCATCATATTTGCATTAATAAATATGCATAGACACAATAAACAGGCCATCATATCAAAGTGACGAGGGTGAACATAAATTTATAAAGCCACACAAAATTTTCATTATCTGATTAATACATTAATAGAAATTCTGAGGTTTTCCTCCGTGCTAAATATCATGAAATGTCTATATTCCACTTAGAATATTTTATGCTGTGGTAAAATGCATATGCTGCTGGAATTTTCCTGAAATTTCCAAAATTTGAAGCAGTATGTATTGTACTTAATCATTATTAGTCCGGTAATGATGTGCATTTGCAATTCAGATGCTTATTATAAGAACTGTCCTAGTTAGGTTGGCAATGGGCCCGGCTCGGCCTAGGTATGTGAGCCGATATGAATTTTTTTTGGCATATATACAATGAAAACAGTATTTTGGGTTGTGCCTGGGCTTGAAATTTACGACCTAGTTTATTTTTGTGTCGTGTCTGGGCTCGCCTTTGTCAGCCATGGCTTGGCCCGTTTTGGGCATGAGTGGAGCTCCAATTGGGCCCTAGTTGGAGGCACGATTAGATGTACTATTTCATGAACTATTAGTTTATAAGTTATCAGATTCAATTCCTCACTGGAATCATTTGTTATCTCATCCTTCAATTCTCAAACTGAACCAGAAAGTGAGAAGCCCAAACAGCCCCTTGCTCTCCTTCGCTGCCTCATTCTAATCTCCAACCCAAATGGTGTTCTAAATATCGAAAAGCATAGCGTAGTGGGCAAGTGTCGTTAAGTGCTAAAACAAAAGTAGTTGTTAAAGTGGGATAAGTATATAAATAAATAAATATTCTATATACACACACAATTAATACATACATAATTTATATATATGCATACATTAGATGTGCCTTTAAAAAATTAAAACAATTGAAAATTCAGATCAGTGAAAGAGATAAAGAGATATAAAATGTTATTTAAACCATAACTGAATCAAAGTGATGACTTGTGAGCCATAGGTGGAAAAAAGTTAGTTTATTTTAACGCTTCATCATTGCTCGAGATTAAATTAAACTCAAAAATCAACTGTAAATATTGAAGGTTGAAAGTTGAAAACATTCAAAAAAATCTAATTTGTAAGGGAGAAATCATGAAAGTCGAAACGGTGCTTGCATTTTTAGGACAAGTATTGGTGGTAAGGAGAAACTTTTCTAAAGAGGGTTGCATTCTTTGCATTAACTGGTTTAAGAGGATTATTTGGTGCTAACCAGCTTTTTTGCTTGCTTTTCCTGGGTAAAAAGCCTGCTTTTGCGGGTTTGCGAGCGCTCTAAAATGTTCGCTACAACTTTTGCCCAGTTTCCTATTTCACGTCGGGTTAAAAGGGCCCCTGCGAGGGGTTGTTAATAATATTATCTAGAACATTGAATCCAACTGATAGTGTGAAGTGGAAACAATTAGTCATAGGGCCTGTTTGTTTCGTTGCAAAACGTCGCAAGTCGTAAGTCGTAAAATGAGAATGGAAAAAGTGAACTGTAGCAGAGAAAATATATTGTGTTTTACGGTGTTTGGTTGATAAAGTGAAGTGTAAATGGAAAAGTATATTGTGTTTTATAGTGTTTGGTTGATAAAGTGAAAGTGTAAATGGTAAAGTAATTGTGTTTTACGGTGTTTGGTTGGTAATGTAAAAGTGTAAGTGGAAAAGTTGACCACAAAACTAACTGTAACAGTGATTTAAATATTATAAATACTATTAAATTAAATCTACTATTGCAAATTAAATTGTATTAATAAATTTGAGATAAAAAATTAATAATCTTAATATTTTATTTATAACAATAATATTAATAAAATATTAGTATAAATAGTAAAATGTTACTAAAATATTAACTAAATAAATAATATAAAATTTAAGAAAATCTAAAGAACATTAATAAAATTTTAAGAATACTAATAAAATATAAATATTAAAAAATGTTACAACAATAATAAAATATAGTTATAATATTATAATATTAAAAATACTTGAAAATTATTATAATATAAATTTTATTATAATATAATTTTAATATTATAGAAATATAAAATTAATAAAGTAAAATATAATTATAATTTAATAATAAATTATCATTATAGTATTATTATACTGAATTATTATTACAATATTAGCATAATAAAATATTAATATAATAATAAAATATATTATGATATTAATAAAGTAATTTTTTATATTAAAAAATAAAGAATTAAATATATAGTAATTTTATATTAAAGTATAATACTGTTATATTAATAAAATATTAACTCTAAATAAAATAATAAAAAATGGAATAAGTACTAATAAAATAATAAAATATTAAATTAAAATATTAAATTAAAATAGTAAAATATTAAATATTATAACAATAAAAAAGTTAAAGATTAAAAATATAAAATAATTAAATAATTAAATAAGAAATTGAACACTATTAAAATATTAAATAATTAATAATATTTAATTATATATTAATTATCAAGTAACCGTTTTGAACTGTAAGTGTACTACAAGTCAGAGTTACATGACCACAAAATTAACTGTAGCAACTGCAAGTGGGAAAATATGAGTGTAAAAGTGAGATTTATATGACCACAAATTTAACTGTAGCAACTGCAAGTAGGAAAAGAAGAGTTGTAAAAGTTTTTGCATTTTACATTTTGCAAACTAAGCCAAACAAGTGTAAATGGTAAAGTTGCAAAATGTTTTGCATTTTGCAAACATTTTGCAACCTACCAAACACGCCCTATAGTGTGAAGTAGGCATGATTAGTCATAAAGTAGACACAAAGGGTCTGTTTGGTTGTCGTAACTGGTCGTAATTCGTAGTTGTAATTGGTAAAGTCTTTTATAATTGTAAATGAGTTACATGTATGTAAATTTTACGGTGTTTGGTTGGTAATATAAAATTGTAAAGTGAGAAAGTGTATTGTACTTTACGGTGTTTGGTTGTCGTAATGTATAAGTCGTAAGTGAAAAAGTTGACCACAAAATTAACTATTTGGTGATTTTAAAAGTTTTAATACTGCAAATAAATATTAAAAAAGTTAAATATTAAAAAAAATTAATATTAATATAAAAAAATATTGCAAATTTATATGACCACAAAATTAACTGTAACTGGGCTGTAAGTGAGTGGTAACTGGGTTGCAAGTGAGTGTTAGTTGAGTTACGTAAGTCTTTTACGAATTACGGTCCAAACAAACGCCGTAGTTGTAACTGGGGAGTAAGTCATTTACGAATTACGGAGTTTTACGCGAAACAAACGGCCCCAAAGTTGGGGGCTCATCGGGCACAAATGTACCGGCACGAATGGAGGCACGAATGCGATGGCCAAGTACAACGCATGCGTCCACCTGGTATCCAGTGGACGGGTACATGAGCATATTTGTCTTGGCCCATACAATACTTTTGGTTGTGCCTTGACATAGCTAGTGTTCTGTGGGCTGTGCCTAGGCTTGGCTAGGTGCGACACGACCAACTGCCATCCTAGTAGATAGGGGCGTTGACGGGTCAGATCCACTTGAGGGTACGAGCCCATTAATAATTATTGGATCCACTTGAAGATCTAAATCAGACAATCTATCGGATGCTGATCATTTAAATCCAATATTTCTCCCCAAATATTGCCATTTTTTTTAAGAATAAAAAAGAATTAACAATACTTTCTTGCTCCAGTGTGTCTTTTATTTTTACTTTTTTGTATCAGTATTGGGTTTGTTTGTATATTAGAAAATATTCTTTTATAAATCATGTTGACGAAAAGAATAGATGATTTGTCTAGAACTAAGTGAACTAAACAATACAAAATATTTATTGGTTCTCGTGTTTTGATCCTGAAGGATCCATATCTAGATCTAACAAGGAATTGGGGTCTATTTCTGGGTTCATATCCTACCCAATAGGTCATAGGATATGAGTCATGAATCCAAACCCTACAATTCATTTCAGTTTCGATTGGATTATCACCTTATCAAGAAAACGGAGTTGTTGAACTGAATGTTTTTCTTACTTTTTACATCCTTCTCAACTTTGAAGACTACATCCTCCTTTTCTACTTTGAAGACCATCCAAGTGTTTCATTTCTCCTCCACCTCTTTTTCCTTTAACTTGGTTCTTAGATCAAACATGCTAGACTCCCGAGTCTGACGAGTTGAACATATATTTATTCCCGCGGCTCTGAAAAGAATGTATCTTCAGATAGGATGAGGTTGAGCATGAGTGTAATATGTTTATGGATCGATGGCCTTTGAAATCAGAGAATGGATTCCATTTTAAAGCTATTAGATCATCCTCTCTCATAAAATGTGAAGTTTTATTTACCTATAAAAGGCAGTGAAATTATTTAAACATAACTGCACCCTGACTTCTTTACCTGTTTCTGATTGACAGAGAGCAGACAATAGCAGCCAGTGGAATGGTGTTTATTATGGAGGGCAAGTTTACAATGGATATGGTTTTGCAGTACCATCTCAAGATCCAAGCATGTATGCTGCAGCATATGGGGCTTATCCTATGTATGGTAACCAACAACAGGTGAGCTAAGTGGGAAGTAATAATAAATCCATCCTGGTGGAATCGGCTTTTAGTTGTAGTGGAGTGACTGATAAAATGTAGGCAATAGTAGCAGAGTTAGCTGTAGTCTGAATGGTAATGTAGAACGAAACCCCGCCTCAACTCCATAATTCCACTCACCAAGCCTGATGGTGGTCGAAGATTGTTTTATTTTTCTATAAATTTTGACTGGATATGCTAAGCAGATTTTGTTTTTAACCTGTATTTTTTCTAGATGTTCCGAGTGTTTTTGGTGGGAAACGTAGTTTTGCAGAGCATTTTTAACTTTTATTTTTGTTGATATGATGGGTGTCCCCCCCTCCCTTTTTTTTTTTTTTTTTGGGGCAATGATAGATTCTGGAGAGCAATCTTGATATCTATATTTTGCAGTGTCAGTTTTTTAATGTTCAACCCCCCTGAGGTTTGTTGCCCTTGGAAGATATGTAATGCACTGTAGACTTTGCTGTTGCCTTAACACAACCATTCTTTTAAATTTAAACAAAGTGGATGTCACTTTGTTTTTAGGTTGCAGTCGCAATATCTCTATTATGACTATTGGATATGTTTTTTTTTTTGGGGATCTATAATTTGTAATTGCATTCTTACACATGTTCAACTGCATCATTGTGTTGTAAAATGATATTAAAGTCTTATCAAATTTCTAATTGATCATTATAATTATTTTAACGTGGGTTTCATTAAGAAGAGTCATATTACAATAGAAATGTTTATGTCGTCTTGGTGAGTATGAATCATATTATTTGGCAACGAGATTTTGATTTGAGTGGTTCACATTTCTAGCTTTATACAACTTAAAAAAGTTTTCCGCACATGCGTTGCATTGCATTGTGCCAAAAATCTAGTTTTCCATGTGCTATAGGCTTAAGCTTTCGCGCTGAAGTCGGAGTGTAGCGATCTGTTGGTGACATAATCGTGTCATATATGCGTGTACTCAGGTGATTCCTTTTTCCCTGTAATTAATGTGGCCTTTTAGTCTTACTATTTCCAGGTGAGAGCTTGCAACTCCTCCTTCTACAAGGGCATCGATGAACAAAAGGTTGCCCTGCAAAATATTTTCCTAATTCAAGTATCAGATTATTTTGCAAGATATTCTTAAAAGCATAAATAACCCTAGTGAACTATTTATTTTCCAGAAAAGCATAATAATAGACCATCATATAGATACCAGTAACAAGTACGTTATTACCCTAAACTGTAGTACATGGGACTCAAAATTTCCTTCTTCTTCCCACTCATGTAAGAGAGAAATTTATGGTTAGTTAATACATTTTAGAAAATAGTTGTAATGCAAGGGGATATCGAACTTATGACAAGCCGACCAGTAAACGTATATTTCAATGAAAAGAATTATAATGTAAGGTGCTTCTTGACTTCTGTTTGAACAAACCAATAAATAGTTTCAGCTAGAGATGTAAATGAAAGGGACACAAAGCAGACGCTAGTATATTGTTATATTTGTGTTTGTTTTTCTCCTTGCAGATACAAAACAAACATGGTTATTGTTTGGGTATCAAATTCATTCTCTATATATTTGATATTTGATAAGAATGAATCTGGGATACTAACAGAATATTATTGATTGGAGAAAAATTGAGTTTAACCTCCAAAATTACTGTTGATTCAGTTAAAAAAAAGCTCTTTGTTACATTATAAAATACCGAGTAGATTTTGATCTGCATGCAGCTACATTTGTTTCTCCATGTGTTCATATTTGGATGCTAACAATATCTATTCAGATGTTTCGGACATTCAAGCACTATTCGGATTAATTTATGTTCCGGCTCCAACAACAAAGATATAACCCGAACCCGACCCATTAGCAGCCCCATGCAAATCCACAAAGAAATAGAATACCACAATAACGTTGTCCTTTCCTTTTATGGTGGGGGACCAACAAGTTGATGATGGGGGTGAGAATGTGAGGGAGTGGAGGAATGGTCTACTTTTGAGGAGGAAATTATATAATGTTGAGGAATGCCAAACAATTAATAAATCCTCCTCTGTATCCCATGGCAACACGTTTCTACGCTTTAATCTTTATGGTTTGTTTCACGAGGGCGGAGTTTGATTACTTCCACTCTTGAGGCAAGAAAGCTTACCCATTTAAGAAGCTCTCATCATTTGTTTTCCCCTTTAAACCTGAGGCCCCTGCTTCAATTTTGAACAGAACCGCCCATCATTCATCAATGGATGCAACAACAATGATTGATGTTGAGAATCATAAGTCTCTGTCTCTGCAATCGTGTGGGGGCAAAAGGGAGCCGAGTATATAAAAAGGAAGTGGCATTTGTAAAACCACCAACAAACCAATTTACCCTCTCTCATGGCTCCTTTTTTTTTTTTTTTACCTAATTGAGGGGGAGGGGGCTGTGGGAGAGAAGTCAAAAATCTTTTTGATAGAGTTTTTTTTTAATTCTATTTGAGTTTAGACAAAGATAGGTGCAATCAATAGTGTCGAATACGAGAACGTGTCAGTCGTATCGGAGTTGGATTGCACAAATTGGAAACAGATTTGTCGACTTATGCTTTTATAAGTTGACTTATAGAGTCAACCAGAGATCATACAAAGAGTTGGATTTTCTGACTACTACAAATTAGTCAACCTATACTTTTATAAGTCGCTAATGCGGGTGTCAACTACTGATTCTGAGTCTGATTCTGATTTCGTTTCTGATTCGATTTCAGAATTTTTGGTTTCCTTTTCTTTGTGGACTCTTTGCCTATATAAAGGGGTATTCTCTCCATTGTTTGTAACCTTTTAAGAAGCTAAATTATATGGAAAGTTTTAGGGTTAGTGTACTTGAGAGAATTCTACGAAAATTGCTTAGATTATCAATTTGGATCTCCGGATTGATTTGTAACCCTTGTAACTCAATTGTTTGAATAAGAATCTTCTTCCTTCTGTGCCGAGGACATAGGCAAGTTGTCAAATCTCGTTAAATCATTTGTTCCTTGCTTTCTCTCTTTGGTTGTTTGGTTCGTGTCCTATTGTTTGTGATTGACTCGGCGTTTGGTGCACTTAACTCTTGGTCATAGGCGAGCAAGAATTCCGCCGGAGGGCACAACAAGTGGTATCAAAACTTTCTAGGTTCGGCGTGAGATCGTGTGTCGATTTTAAAAGCATCGTGATCTGTTCGGTGGAGATCGTATGTCATTCTTGTAGTGGCGTTGGGACTAATCATGGGATCGCGTGTCGATTCCAAGAACCGCATTTTGGATAGCTCATGGGATCGAATTTGGTGGAGTAGACCGCTTCGAAAACTCTTCTAGGGTTTCACTTTAAGGTAAAGGTTCTATCTTGAATCTATTTCCGTTTGGTTTTCGCATTATGTTTGGCACTTTTTGCAGGAGATATGGCAAGAGTATCAGTCCACAGTGAAGACTGTGAACATCTACCAATCGAAGAGCGATGTGGTGAAGTTTGATGGCACGAAAAATTGGACGGGTAAGGGAGATATTAACAAGTCCAGAACTAGTGGTCGTAAAGATTTGGAGAAAAATCAGTGTGCTTACTGTAAAGAGTAAGACACTTGAAAATTAATTGTCTAAAACTCAAGAAGAATAAAGAGTCAAAATCAGAGTCCAAAATCATAATGACAGTTGGTAATGATTCTGACTCATCTGGTCATTCACTTTCTGTCAACCCGATTGTTTGATATTCAGAGAAATCTGAGTGGAATTTGGATACGGACGTTACCTATCACATTTATCCCAAACGGGAGTGGTTTGCTAGCTTTGAAAAAATGAGATGGAGGCTTGTTCACGTTCAGCGAAGGTCACACATGCCAGATTGAAGGGATAGGTACAGTTCGCATCAAGTTATTTGATGGGATAATAAGAGAGTTGAAGGATGTGAGATATATAACTCAGTTGAAAAAGAATTTGATTTCAGTTGAGCTTTGAAAGCACATGGCCTAAGAGGGACTCTAGGAGAAGGAGTTCTCAAGTGGCCAAATTTTCTATAACTACACTACCCTTCAAGGAATACAAGTTGTTGTATCGAATGCCCTTCAAAACTACCAATGAGCCATTGAATCGAATCAGAAGCTTCTCTTTGGATCTTCTTGTTGTTCCTCTCAAAGAGATGAAAAGGAACTCTACTTGAACGTAGCAAGTTTTAGAGTTTTTTTTTTCTAGAAGGATCTCTCTCTCCCCCCTCTCACTTTCTTAGATGTCTTGAAGCTACGAAAGTCAAGAATCTGAACCAAGAAAATAAGTAGGTGGATGTGTTTTCTCCTCTCCTTTTCTGGCTATTTGGAAGCTAAAGATCTCCACCAGCTGAACCCCTTCTCTGCAGCTTCTCACAGTTATCTATAGAAAATTTAGGGATGTAACTGGCCCCTTAAATTTCTCCATAATGGGGACTAATTCCCACTATATAGAGAAAACATGGGTGTTAAATTGACCTAGTTGATGGATGTCAGTTACAATAGAACGCGGGTCTAACAATGGACACGGACCTCACTATGATGAAGAAACGTGGAGCTCACAGGATCACGTATTTAGTAGAAACGCGGAGCTTACAAGTTCACATATGTGTTGGAATGCGGAGCTCACAGGCTCGCGTTGAAGTTGAAACGCGAAGCTTCTTAGGCTTGCATTTGTGTTGAAACACGAAACTACGCAGGCTTGTGTTTTGATGTTGAAACGCGACCCTGAGGTCCGCATATTGAAAAGCAGCACGACCATCGTGTTTAACACAGAACGATTCCCTCTCGTCGTGTTTGTTGAAGCGTGACATCCACGTTTGAGTTGAAACGCGATCCTCATATTGACATGAGGTCCGCGTTTGAGGCTTTGTCTGTAGTGATTTTTAGATAGCCTACAGAATGCCCTCCAAAGTTTTTGAAACGCCATGATTGACTGGGAAGGATTTCAAAATACTTTGTACTTTATCTTGATTTGGGCCTTCGTAATTGGACTGGCAATTTTTTGAAATGCCCTTAGCTTGATCCTGTCTGGATTCTTGTCTTCGTGAGTGTACTGTTGAACTGCTTGAAGCCTCGAGGGAAGATCATCGTAAGTGTCTAGATACGTAGTCTAGAACTTATATGAGCTTTGATTTGCTTATCGGTGTACTGTTGAACCGATTGAGTCATTGACTTCTTTTGGCAGTGTACTGTTAAACTGTTTGTAAAAGTAAGCTTTCAATCAACAAATCTGTTGCTTGAAGTTTGACCTGCTTATCGGTGTACTGTTGAACCATCTTCTGACTTCTTTTGCCAGTGTATTGTTAAACTGTTGCAAAAGTCAGATCTCAGTCCGCAAATCTTTTGCGTCTATTGCATGTAAATGCAATTTCTGTGTTTGAGAGAACACAACTCTCATGCAAGTTTTGCATTTGAAATTGGATTGTCACGTTTGTACCTTGTTTTGCTTTTGAATCATGTCTGTTTTGTTGGAAAATCAGACAGACTAAAGTGAAGAGTTTTAATTACCAGAGGTAACAGTTAACTTAGCAAGTAATGATTAGATAACTTCGCTGGAGAAGTTAATTAGGAAAGATGTAGTTTTAACCAAAGATCTCGTTTCATTGAGAAAATTGAGAAGATTACTATCAGAGGTATAATTTTGAGCTTAACAGTAAAATTTACTAGAGGTGTAGAATTAACTTAGAAATCGAAGAGGTATGGTATTAACCAAAGATCTTATTTTCATTTAAAAAATCGAGAAGACTACTGTCAGAGGTGTGATATTAACTTGATAGGAATTGGATTTGCGATTTGAGCAAATTGAATTGTGAAAGCTGGGTATTTAATGTGATAGGGACTAGTTTTGCGTGCTAGTGGTGACGATTAACTTAGCACTGAAGGTATAATCTCATTTTTGTTGAGAAAATCAAGAAGAATTACTGTCAAAGGTGTAATGTTTAATATAACGGGGACTTATTTACTGCTAGAGGTGTAATGCTTAACATAACAATAACTGATTTTTACAATTTGAGCAAGTTTGGTCAGAGGTGTAATGTTAACTTGACCAAGATTGGTTTTGCAATTTAAGCAAATTTGATCAGAGGTATAATGTTAACTTGACCAAAATTAGTGGACCTGTCATTCTATTAAAGAGAAATGATAAGTAGAATTTAATCCGTTAGGGATATATTGAAGTCTTACTGTCAAAGGTATAATGTTAACTGATAGATTCGATCTGTAATCATTTCGCTGGGAAAATAAATACAGATTTTTGTGGTCATACCATTCCATGGGAGGGATTAGTAAGGAATTTTGTTGGGATTGGTGGGATCAGGTGTAACGCCCAGATCCCACAGGTACGGAGTCGTTACTGCGACGTATATACGTAAGGCGAAAGTACCCTCACATATATATGCTAAGCATCAGTACATGCACGAATCAGAGTATAGAAGCACAGTGGTAATTTACATTCCAGCAATAATAGCATAAATACACAGTTATCCTAGAGCATAATACAATATTCCAAGAATATTAGATCACCAAGAAGCGCAAAGCATGATATGTAATATAAAAAACGAAAAAATACTCACAAATAGCAAGATGAGAATCTCGCGAACCGATCAAGGGGCTGGAAGAAAAGGGGCTCCGGACAGACAGCCACTAATCTGTGTTGTCACTACACACTCTGATCAACTGCAGTAAGGCCACCACGGTCCATGCTCCTGGATCTGAATATGAAGGTCCAGGGTTGTGACAAAACAACCCAGCGAGTACGTAAGATGAAGCCAAGTGGCATGCACAGGCAGTCACACATGTATAGGATCAAAGTGATGTGGTTCAGGCATACATGTATCGACAATGACCAGTAACATAAATGAAAATCAGAGAATCAGTAGTAAATCTGAAATCAAGTAAGTACATGTTGTTGGCCCAGAGGCCTTCCACTCTAGTTTTGATGATGATTAACTCATGTAGTTACAGTTTACTAAAAATCTTGTGATATTTAGTTTCAGATATTTAACCAAGATATTAGTAGGTGATTAGCTTCAACAAAAGTGTTTTAGAGCTTTCACATGGTGATTCAAGAGCTCGAGCGTCAAGTTCACATCTAGCACTCGTTGGAGTCAAGCTCGGGGAATCGCGTTTGGATCGAGTCAACTTGGAGACGGCGTTCTACAAAAAGGCTTCGGTTTGTTTAGTTAAGATTGTTTAGATCCATTGTAAAAATTAGATAGTGTGATATGCTCAAGTTCACAACACACACACGTTTCATGTTTATTGGTTTTGGTTTTCAGTTTAACCGATCTTGGTTTACATGAATAGATAGAATCAAAACAAATTTACATGATTTAATGTATATTAGATTTGATCTATGTACATCTATGCTTCATATACTTAGAAAAACTTATTTTGATACACTATTCATGTGTTTGGAGTTTTGTATTTAGACAAAAATTAATTTTGAATTTAATGTCAAAAACAAAGATATAATACCTTTCATGTATATTGGATTCTATCCATATACAATATGCTTCAAAGTTGTTTAAATATCATGTTTTTGTATTTACATGTGTTTGGAAAAATCGGATTTCCATTTCAAAAATCTTAGTTTTGGAAAATAGAGAATTTGGTTTAAGGCAAAATTTTCAAGTCACAAAAATGGTTCAAAAAGTTTGAAATATGTGTTGAATTTTTATCACACATGTTTGTATTTCAAAGATATAACATGAACTGATTTTTGTGGAATTTATGTGATTTTATGGGATTTATTTGAAGTTAAAAAGACCAGTTTTTGAATCCTGAATTTGCCCTGCCAGGCTCTAAGGGTCGACCGGGATGGTCGACCGGACCAGTGGTCAGTCGACCGGACCGGTCGACCGATGTGCACAAGACGTGCACAAAAGCTAAGTGATTTGGTCAGTCGACCTAGCGGTCGACCGACTAAAGTCAGCCCACTCTCGGGTGCGGCCGGTCGACCGGGCGGTCGACCGTTCACTTTGGCCCGGTCGACCGGGCGGTAAATCGGCCAGAGAGCAGTTGCTCTCTGGATCTGGCACGGTCGACCGGGCGGTCGACCGGAGGGCTCAACGGTCACATTTTTGACCGTTGGCCAATCGATCGGAAGGGCAAAAATGCCCTTTTCAGCTGCCAACGGGCAGATTCCAAATGGGGTTATAAATACCCCCATTTGAAGTTGGTTTTCAACAAGAATTTCAAGAGCTAAATTTCTCACCTTTACAAGTATTTTAACACAAGTTTTCAAAAGAGTTTTTAGTGCCAAGAAGATCTATCTTCATTTGTTTTAAAGAGTTGGAAAAATCAAAGAAAAAGAGAAGTCTTCGGGATTTATTTTTGTTCTTCATTTCAGTCATATCCTAGAAGTTTTTTCAAGTATTTTCTTTGTGTTTTTGATTTCCAAACTCTTTAATTTTTCATACTTGAGCTTATCTACTATCCTATCTATTAGGATCTTTGTTTTGTAGGAAAAGAATTAGTTTGTGGTTGAGATAGACCACTGATCGAGGGAAAACCGCGCACCAAGGGAACAGGAGGCCAGGGGACAAACCCTGGCCTGAAGCGGCGAGCGCGCCGCGGCCATATGGCCGCGAGCGCGGCGCTTCGAGCCGCGCGCGGTCCCGTCTGTCCCTTGTCAGGCCCTGTGCCCGGTTTTTGGTTTGCAGCCCCTGGTTTGAAAGAATCAGCTCTCTAGGTCAATGGCTTTCTTTAATAGGCTTTTAATCACCAATTAAATGGTGATTTAGGGTCTTCATTGCACACCATGAACCTAGAATCAAGCAAGTAAAACTTTATTAGCAGAATTTAATATGAAATCAATGAGAAGATGTGATACAAATTATACAAAATTAGAGACTAATCAACCACCAAGTTGTAAACCTTCCATCTTTATGATATGCCTCTAGTGTGAGGTGATTGAGTTGTTATCCCTCAAGTGTGAGGTGATAATGAAAGTCGTATTTGGCTCCCTCTAGTGAGAGGTGGAGATTGTGTTGGAATCCCTCATTTGTGAGGTGATTGTATTTGAGTGGCTTTGTGTCTATCCCTCATTTGTGAGGTTGATATTGTGTAGGCTTTGTTCCTTGCCTCTAAGTGTAGAGGTTGTACTTGTTGGAGAGAGGAGTGTGTACTCCCAATTGTAATTGCCCCAAATCCTCAGTGGAGGTTCCCTGTGTGGGAAGTCCTATGTGGATGAGTTAGTGAAAATCTTTTTGTGTGAAGGCGGGGATGTAGAGCTGTGTGCTCGAACCTCGAAACATATCTTGGTGTTTGCGTTTGATCCACTTTCTCTAACTCTCTCTCTTATATTGTGCATTGATTCATATTGTCATATCATATACATGCTTGTGTTGTTTGTGTGTGCCTCACTTGTGTTTAACCAAGAGAGCTTCATATAGCACCTCAATTCTTATTCAGAGGAATCAAGAGGAGTTAGTCCAGAGCCCTTCACCGGGAATTCGGTTACACTCTTTGGTTACACTAAGTGTGCTGCAATTAAGTTTTAATTTCTGCATTATTGTTCATAGATTAGCCGTACACCTATTCACCCCCTCTAGATTTACTTTCAATTGGTATCAGAGCCTACGCTCCTGATATTAGGTTTAACCACCTAGGAGTGTGATCTTGATTGCTAATCTACATTTGCATTTGTATTTGGACACATATAGTTTGTACTCATGGATAGCCCTCCCATGTTTGATATCTCTAGACTTGATATATGGAAGGTTATGATGAGTTGCCATTTAAAAGCCCTAGGTTACAAAGTTTACCTTGCCATTACCAAGGAATCTTACCTTAGTGATAGCAAGCATATAGAGGCCAATGCACAATCCCTAAAGGCACTTAGAGCATCTCTTGATGAAGAATATTTACATGTATTTTCTCATTATGATTCCGCTTTTGCAGTGTGGAACAATTTGACATCTCCCGAGCTACAAACGCTTATCAATAAGAAGAGAAAATCTAGTCGAGACAAGTCCGACGAACGTTACTTCATGGTCCAAGGGAATGACTCCCTTGAGGTACATTCGGATACTCAATTAGATGTTAGTACTAGTTTTTATTGTAACGAGTGTATGGATGCACATGCCTTAAATAATGAACTAGCTAAAAATTGTGAAAATTTGATTTCAAAATATAAACTTTTGAAAATGGATAGCTTTGGATTAAAAGAAGAAAATAAAAATTTATCTTCTAGACTTGAGATTGCTTTGCAAGAGAGGGATGAGATTTCAAGTGAACGTGACTCACTTAAATCCCAACTTGAACTTGCCCTTAATGAAAACAAAATTTTGAAAACCAAAAATGATTGTGAAAATGTTTTGAAGAAAAATGAGGCTTTATCTTCAAAAGTTGATTTTGTTGTAAAAGAAAATGTTTCTTTGAAAAACAAAATTGATTTGATTTCAAAAGATTTAGAAGTTTGCTTAAATGAAAATAATTCTTTGAAAAATGACTTAGATACACATGTTTGCCATGCTAGTATAGCTTCACCATCTAGTGTATCTGTTGCATGAACCTCTTCTATATTTGAAAATGATATATCTATGCTTAAGAAGAGTTTTAAATGTTTAGGCTCCACTTTGAGCCATTATGCTTTGAACCACTCACGATTGGAATCTATGTTTCGAAAGAAACAAGTTCCTTCTATGCATGCACACAAACCACGGCATACACATGCTTCCCACGTTCACACTCATAACACGATGTATGCTCATGTGTACACATGTACACATTGTGGACGTAAGGGCCACCTTGCTAAATTTTGTTTTGATAAGATACATGATGTAAATTTAGCAAATAAATTTGTTTGAGTTAGGAAAGGAGCTAACCCCCATGGACCCAAAAGAGTATGGGTACCAAAGACTTTTCCTATTTTATTTGATGTAGGTATGGGCTCTCACATGACGTGAGAGTGATGGTGCCTTGAGGTGGATGCGTTCCGAACTTAAAGAGGACTATTTGGATGCGTCACTTTCAAGGAGAGTTTGGTGGGAGGACCACCTTGGTTTGGAGATATAGAGATGTGCCCTATCGGTTTGGTAACGATCTCTAACTCCCATTTATGTTTACATGCTTTTCATATTATTGATTATTAGCATGTCATGTTTTAATGCTCATTATGCCATATGCCATGTTTATTAGTCCTATGACATATATGATTAGTATTTGAGATCACCCATGTTTAATATGGACTTATACCTTTGTGTTCTCATATTTATTTTAACTAATGTGTATGTCCTAGATCTAATGCATGTTCATTTACATAATGATCATATGAGTTTTGTTTTGATTTCTATGCTTCATGTTTTGACTACATGTTTAGATGTTAGTTTTCATTAAAACTTGGATATATACTTGTACAACTAGTGAGCCACAAATAGATTATTATATGTTTGTGCTTGAATGCTCATTTGTACCCATTAGATGTACTAGTATAACCTAGTTTTGATGATTCATACATTTTGACTTGTATTCCATATTTTTTTGTATGTCTTCATATTTATGTTTAAACTTCACGTATATGTCTATTTTGTCTAAACTATTAGTTATACATATACATCCTTGAGCCACTTGCCTTCATGCTATACTTTTGTGGACTCGTTCATGTTTGGATATATATGTATACTCTAGTTTGTACAAAACATACATATGCCTTGAAGGTTAAATTATTTTGATGAAAATTAGATTTTCTTATTTTTTATGTTTTAAGGAATTTCATTATGAGCTTAATTGCCTATTTTCATGATGATGTGTTTCACATAACTCTTATGCACTCACCTTACTTATTGTTTTCTCATGATTTTATTTTCATGAGTATGATATGTGCTTTATAGATTTTGAGTATTGATGATCATGTGACTTATATATTTTTCATGAAATATATTTTTGTTTTATTCCTTACTTGAAGGATTTCGTACTAGTTTGCAAGTATTTCATTAAACTAGTTGCGGTATTCTTTATATGGTAGAGTTTTCAAACATGTTATATTATTTTCAAACTTATTTTTGAAAACCCCTACCCTTCAAAGGGCGGTTGGCTGGGCGACCATGCCTTGTATGCTCATTATTGAAAATCTATTTAAAACATGTGCATAAAATGGGTGGTAGGAAGTATGAGTTATATACTTGATCTTATTTTGTTTTCAATTGATATTGGTATCATAATTGATATTCATTTATCTTGTATACTCATATTTTTTTATATATGTATGCTTATACTTCAAATAGTATCAATTTCGATTGGTATTTAATTTTTCATACATATATATATGTATTTTATTTGTGCTTACTATATCTCTATATCATTGAGCACAAATTTTGGTTATGCTAAGCTTGATTTCTTAAATGACTATTATATTTTAATTGATTATTTTTCAATTGGTATCTTATACAAGCTTATGCATCATTTTATTTGGTATTTCATAAAGGGGAGAAAATTCATATTTCACCTTTCAATTGGTTTTGTTTACCTTTAGTATTTTACTCCCACACTTTATGTTGAAAATGATTAAAAAATGATATTGATTTCTTTTTTGTATCGTACGCTCCTAATGAAAATTAATTTCAATTGGTATATGTTTCATTTTCAATATTGGTATCAAAAGTGTAAAATATTTTCAATTAGTACTAATTTTTATAGTTTGTATCAAGATTACCTATATGTTTACATCTTTCAATTGATATCAAATTTTTTTTGGTTGGTTTCTTCAAAATGTTTTATGTACTTTCAATTGGTATCTTCAAAATTTTTTGGTTGGTTTACCTATTTGTTTATTTTTAATTGTATCATGATGCACTAAATTGATATATATTTTTTCAATTAGTATCATAATGTTTTGTTTTGATTTCACCCCTTATTGATTTTTATTTCGGACAAAAAGGGGGAGAATATTGTTTTTATATCAATAATTTTTGTTTCTACTTTAACCCCTTTGTTGATGATTGACAAAAAGGGGGAAAAGTATTTGAGTATATATGCATGTTTATTTATAAGTTTATATCAAAGTTTATTTCATATTGGTATCAAGAGAGTTTTATTTTATGCTTTGTTGATATTGGTATCAAGAGCATGGATATTAATATCAAGAACATGTTTTGTTATTTTGTTTTATTGGTATCAAGTTTGTTTTATTGGTATCAAGAACTTTTATTAAAATTTTTATTGTTAGTATCAAGAGCTTTTATTGATTATCTTTCAATTAGTATCAAGAGCTTTTATTGATTATCTTTCAATTGGTATCAAGAGCTTTTATTGATTATCTTTCAATTGAAATTTTTATTGGTATCAAGAGCAACTATTTAATAAACATGTTTATTTTAAGTTTATATCTTTCAATTGGTATTTAAGAACATGTTTATTTTAAAAAACAAAAAAAAGGGAGAAGTAATTTATTTTAAAAATTTGGTATCAAGATCATAATTATTTCATTGTTTTATGCATGTTTATGCATATTCATGTTTAGCATTCATTGCATATCTTATTGTTTATTGTTATGCATGAGTTAAGGGGGAGCTTCTTTGAAGCTTAACTTTAATCCATGCATATATAACTTCACGAGTTTTGTCATCATCAAAACGGGGGAGATTGTTGGCCCAGAGGCCTTCCACTCTAGTTTTGATGATGATTAACTCATGTAGTTATAATTTACTAATAATCTTGTGATATTTAGTTTCAAATATTTAACCAAGATATTAGTAGGTGATTAGCTTCAACAAAGGTGTTTTGGAGCTTTCACATGGTGATTCAAGAGCTCGAGCGTCAAGTTCACATCTAGCACTCGTTGTAGTCAAGCTCGGGGAATCGCGTTTGGATCGAGTCAACTTGGAGACGGCATTCTACAAGAAGGTTTCGGTTTGTTTAGTTAAGATTGTTTAGATCCATTGTAAAGATTAGATAGTGTGATATGCTCAAGTTCATAACACACACACGTTTCATGTTTATTGGTTTTGGTTTTCGGTTTAACCGATCTTGGTTTTCATGAATAGATAGAATCAAAATAAGTTTACATGGTTTAATGTATATTAGATTTGATCTATATACATCTATGCTTCATATACTTAGAAAAACTTATTTTGATACACTATTCATGTGTTTGGAGTTTTGTATTTAAACAAAACTTATTTTTGGATTTAATGTCAAAAACATAGGTATAATACCTTTCATGTATATTGGATTCTATCCATATACAATATGCTTCAAAGTTGTTTAAATATCATGTTTTTATATTTACATGTGTTTTGAAAAAATCGGATTTCCATTTCAAAAATCTTAGTTTTGGAAAATACAGAATTTGGTTTAAGGCAAATTTTTCAAGTCACAAAAATGGTTCAAAAAGTTTGAAATATGTGTTGAATTTTTATCACACATGTTTGTATTTCAAAGATATAACATGAACTGATTTTTGTGGAATTTATGTGATTTTATGGGATTTATTTGAAGTTAAAAAGACCAGTTTTTGAATCCTGAATTTGCCCTGCCAGGCTCTGGCGGTCGACCGGGACGATCGACCGGACCAGTGGTCAGTCGACCGGACCGGTCAATCGATGTACACAAGACGTGCACAAAGGCCAAGTGATTTGGCCGGTCGACCGACTGAAGTCAGCCCACTTTCGGGTGCGGCCGGTCGACCGGGCGGTCGACCGTTCACTTTGGCCCGGTCGACCGGCCAGAGAGCAGTTGCTCTCTGGATCTGGCACGGTCGACCGGGCGGTTGGCCGGAGGGCTCAACAGTCACATTTTTGACCCTTGGCCGGTCGACCGGAAGGGCAAAAATGCCCTTTTCAGCTGCCAACGGGCAGATTCAAAATGGGGTTATAAATACCTCCATTTTAAGTTGGTTTTCAATAAGAATTTCAAGAGCTAAATTTCTCACCTTTATAAGTGTTTTAATACAAGTTTTCAAAAGAGTTTTTAGTGCCAAAAAGATCTATCTTCATTTGTTTTAAAGAGTTGAAAAAATCAAAGAAAAAGAGAAGTCTTTGGGATTTATTTTTGTTCTTCATTTCAATCATATTCTAGAAGTTTTCCCAAGTATTTTCTTTGTGTTTTTGATTTTCAAACTCTTTGATTTTTCACACTTGAGCTTATCTACTATCCTATCTATTAGGATCTTTGTTTTGTGGGAAAAGAATTGGTTTGTGGTTGAGATAAACCACCAAGTTGTAAACCTTCCATCTTTGTGATATCCCTCTAGTGTGAGGTGATTGAGTTGTTTCCCTCAAGTATGAGGTGATATGGAAGTGGTATTTGGCTCCCTCTAGTAAGAGGTGGAGATTGTGTTGGAATCCCTCATTTGTGAGGTGATTGTGTTTGAGTGGCTTTGTGCCTATCCCTCATTTGTGAGGTTGATATTGTGTAGGCTTTGTGCCTTGCCTCTAAGTATAGAGATTGTACTTGTTGGAGAGAGGAGTTGTGTACTCCCAATTGTAATTGCCCCAAATCCTCAGTGGAGGTTCCCTGTGTGGGAAGTCCTATGTGGATGAGTTAGTGGAAATCCTTCTGTGTGAAGGCGGGGACGTAGAGCTGTGTGCTCGAACCTCGAAACATATCTCGGTGTTTGCGTTTGATCCACTTTCTCTAACTCTCTCTCTTACATTGTGCATTGATTTATATTGTCATGTCATATACATGCTTGTGTTGTTTGTGTGTGCCTCACTTGTGTTTAACCAAGAGAGCTTCATATATCACCTCAACTCTTATTCAGAGGAATCAAGAGGAGTTAGTCCAGAGCCCTTCACCGGGAATTCGGCTACACTCTTTGGTTACACTAAGTGTGTTGTAATTAAGTTTTAATTTTCATATTATTGTTCATAGATTAGCCGTACACCTATTCACCCTCCTCTGGGTGTACTTTCACATGTATATCAATAAATCTGAATCGGAAAACATGCATATAAAATGGTGTCGATAGCATATGTACACATAAACATGTGAAGAGACATCAAGCATGCGATAAATACAAGTATGGATAAAACAAGTTGTACAAGCCCAGATTATGGATTCATGAGATCGATACATCGAAGGGATAATCCAAATAAGGAAACTCTCATATATATACCATATACCTCAAGTCACCATAGACTGAGTTTATAGAACCTAATAAGGAAACAATATGGAAATCTGAAAATAAGCAGGTCAGGTGATTCAACACAGTAGCATGATGTCATATGTAAGTGGCAAGTAGGATAATGTATTGTGTCACAGGTCTCAGAAGTATTGGTTACATATATCATTAGTCAGATGGCAGTAGCATATTATTATTATGTTATTAAGACTCGTCTGATTTGTATACATCGGTATGCGTCTCATTCCACATACCTCCGCATACAGACCGGAGAGTAAGTTATTGGAAACTGATGGCGCTTGACGAACCATGTTTAGAATGGGTCACGTGCATGCCCGGGACAACTGTCCAGGAGTATCCGGTACTGAACCAGAACATACCGCTATATACTAGGACTTATTGTACGCCCGAATAGGAATAGGATGTCGCCGCTCCCACAGGAATAGGACCAGGGGCTTATGGCACACCCGACAGGAGATCAGGGGAGTAGGGGTCCCAGTACACCTCACGAAAACACCTGGTGGGCTCCAGGTAGAATCCCAAGTGTTAGTTGTACAACATTTGTACGACCACCATAAACACGGAAGCTATATCGGTAACCATCAGTTTTCCTCGTCCTGGTGTAAATTGAGTAATTTATTATAGATTGTCCAGTGTAAAGTTCACAGTGAATTCACAGTAATCCAATATCCATGATTACCCAATTATGGGGATCAATAGGAATATAGTATCAGGAGTATAATATCAGGAGTTTTCCTATTTTAGGGGTTCAGGAGTACAAGGGTTGAGTACCAAATGTCTGATAGTAGTAGAATAATCATGTCAAGTCCTTATAAAAGTGATAATCATGAATAGGCAATGTAATACATGTGTCAGGTGTGATAGTCAAAATAGCAAGTGTCATGTATCAGGTGTATTTATCAAATATCTAGTATCATGTGATAGCATGTCAAGTGTGAGATATTAAGTGTCAAGTAATTAACATGTCGGTGTCAGGTATGTATATCAGATGTCAGGCAATCAGCAGGTCATGTGACATGATACATGAAATAATATAATTAAATATTTCAAACCCTTCACAACCATATCAATAAGAATTATATAAATTATACTATTAATTACCCAAACGGGGCTAGTTAAGCTGAAACAAGCTAGGCCGTGTTAGCAGAACACTCGGTACACGATGGAGCTAGCGTACAGCTCTAGATGCTAACGCGTTTGACGAGGCTACACTCGCGGTGGAGTAGACGTATGAACATCAGGCAAACGCACACGGTGAAGCCTCACTCGCGGTGAAGCTAGACGCTCATGGAGAAGAAGTGTATGAACGCCCGGCTAACGCATGTGACGAAGCCATACTCACGGCGAAGCTAAATACACATGGTGAAGCGGCATATGAACGTCCGATTATCACACGCGGTGAAGCTACACTCGAACGGGTCTAGCTGTAAAGCGCTGAGCGCTAAGCTCGTCTCCCGGCGGAGCGATATGAACTTCGGATGTTAAATAGGTACCCGCATAGATGTTAGTATAACACATGCATATAAATAATTGTACATACCAAATATGAAATAACGATACTCGCAATAACAATCAACAGGTATTCACAAAGCATGTATAATATTAGAAAAGCGCTCGCATATCGTGTATCAAGCAATAACATGTGTCAAGTCGCATTACATGTATCAAGAATTAAATATTAGAAAAACACTCACACAACATAAAATATAGTACTCGTCCAAATACCGAAAGGGAGTACTCGCCCAAATACTGAAAGAATACTTGCCTAAATACTGGAAAAGAGTACTCGTCTAAATTTTCAAAAAACACCATAAAATCCAAAATAACAGAAACACGTGCACGCCACCAATTCATTTTAATATAATATATTAATATTTTTAAAGAGAATAATAGAGAGAGAATAATAGAGAGAGGAGAGAGAGGAATAAGAGAGAAAGAGAGAGAATATAGGAGAGAGAAAGAGTGGAGAGAGAAAAGAATGAAAGAGGGTGAGAGAGTGAATACGACAAGAAAGGGGGAAAGGGAAAGAGAATTAGAGTGACTGAGATGTTGGAGAGAGAGAGAGAGAGAGAGAGAACGTGAGAGGGGGAGAGAAGAGAGAGAATGGAGAGAGAAAAAGATGGACAATGCAGAGAAGAAAAGAGGGAAAGAAAAAGAAAAGAAAGAAAGAAAGGAAGGAAGAAAAGAAAGGAGAAGAGAAAGGGAAAAGAAGGAGCAGGGAGTTGGTGGCCGGCCAAGCAGCGCCAGTGGCGACGGCCAGAGGGCCGGCAGCCCTCAGGCAAAGGGGGAGAATGAGGAGGTGGGGTGATTTTGGTGTCGTTGTTGGTTGTTGTTGTAGTTGTTGGTGAGGTTATTTGTTGGTAATGCAGATGTTGGAGGGGAAGTTGATGGTGGTGAGGAGGAGATGAAGGTGGTGATGGGGATGACAGAGTGGTGGTGGTGGTGATGAAAGTGGTGGTGGGTAGTAATGGTGGGTGATGAATATGATGATGATATAGTGGGTGGTGATGGTGGAGTGAAGTAGAGGAGAAGGTGGTGGTGTTGTGGTGGTGGAGGAGATGGTGAAGAGGAGGGAAGATGGAGGTGGAAGTGGTGGAGGAGGATGATGGGTTTGGAGGAAGAAGATGGTGGTGGTGAAGATGTTAAAGAGAGGAGGAAAGAAGAGAAAGAGAAGAAAGAAAAAGAGATGAGGAGAGTTGAGATGGCTTGGCCAGCTAAAGGCACGCCGGCGGCGGCGGTGTCTTGGGTTACCATGAACAAGGAAGAGGGAGAAGGAAGGGGGGTGAGAAGAGAGAAGATGAATGGGAGCGGGAGAGAAAAAGAAATAGAAAGAAAGGAAATGATAAAAGGAAAGAGAAAGAGAGAGAAATGATGGGATGGGGAGTGGGTATTAGCAGGTGATGGTAATGGGGTATGGGCTGGTCGGCTGACATGGGAGAAGGGAAAAGAAAAAGAAAAGAAGAAAGAAAATCAAAAGAGAAGGCAAATAATATTATTTAAATTAGGTAAATTTTTGACTACTTCAGAAAAGTTCCCAAAAATTCTCAAAATGGGAAATATTATTTTAAGTTATATGGTAAAATCCAATTAAATAAATTCAATCTCGTTTTCAAATTAAAAATCCTGGAATCTTTCGGCGATACTGGTCGACATCAAAACCGGTCAAACTTCGATAAATTCCGAAAAATTCCCAAAAATGTGTTTAGATGGAAAATGGGATTCTAAGAAGTAATGTGAAAGCCGTTTTTAAAAATTCAACTCCATTCAAAAAATAAAAATTGGGAATCGGTCAGCGATACTGATCGACACCGGTTTTGAAGATTTTGCAGTAATTCAGAAAAAATCTAGAAAATCATGAAAAATCTAAAATATTGGACAACAATGTTTGAAACTGAAATCGATAAAATTGAGTTATTAGAAAGGTCAAATCATACAGTACATTGGTATCGGGTCCCTCGTTCAGACTCAGACTGACTCTGAGTCCAGGAATTCGCATCCAATACAAAACAATCACATAAATAAACACAAAGCAAATATATAAATACAAGGAGAAAATAAAAAATACGATCAAAAATAAGAATACGTATCTAAGTACGTATTCCAGGAACGGGGTGTTACATCAGGTCCCTTTGGATGTTTAGTAACCCTTAGCTATTAACAGATTTGGTTTGCCTTTACCAACTACCCTTTGAGTTGGGATAGCCATTCTATTCTCCTCAGCATGATGAGTTGTCGAGGATTTTTCGTTGAGCTTAAAATCTAACATTCCCCTCTATCCTTAGCCGTCAGAGGTGTTAGATTGATCTTATTACTTTAAGTAAAGTGGTGTACTTTTTGGGTTCTCGCTCCGCAAATGACTTCTAAAATCTTGCTGGAGATATAAGAAGTGTGGACATATCAGGAGATTAACGTTCCTCATGGAATTCTCTCTGAGCTTAAGTTGGTTGCCACACTTTGATTGAATGTGGAAACACTGGAAAGGCTCTGCAAAGACGCATTGCGAAGCTTCTTCAATGAGTTCGGCTTGATAAGTCATGATAAACTCATTTCATCCACCATAGGAACTGATCGATCGCCGCATCTTGATATGAATATGGAAATACTGAAAAGGTTCTGCAAAGATGCATCACGAGCCTTCTTCAATGAGTTCGGCTTGATAACTCATCAGATAAACTCATTCAATCAGTTCATTTGAGTATTTGGATGCTCTATCATTGAATTGAGCTTCGATCGATCGAATAAGAGAAAGGAGACATGCCACCATTACATATGAAAAAGTCAGACTAGATAAGCCATCCTTTGGGATTGAGAGGAATGATCAGGAACAAGAGTGCCTAAAACTGTTGCCTAGGCATGCTCGACTTCAAAATATGATCTATTCTTCTAAATTGAAGGTGGATGCGTGTCTATATACTAGAGAAGAGTGACATGGTTTACCTTCATCATGTCTTCGATGTTGACATCATGCATCACTATCTCCTGATGTTCGGTTGGCTCGATCTCAACAATAAAGAAGAGTGACAAGGCTAAAACCAGCATTTTACCATTGTCATTTGCATTGTTGTTTCTCGCCGTTCAATTGGCTCAATCTCTGCAATAGAGAAGAATGACAAGGCTAACACCGATAATTTGCCTTTATCATTTCTTCAATGTTGACATCATGCATCCTTGACTCCTGGTGTTTGATCGACTCAACTCCGAGGGGATCGGATAGTCAAATGAATTTGACTTAATGAACAGAGGTGTAGTGTTGAACTTGATTAGGGACAATACTTCTTCATTATTTGTCATTGATGGGCATCATGAGCATATCATCGTTTAGATTTGAAAGACGATAAGCTCCGTTTGAGTAGACTGACTCTACTACAAATGGTCCTTTCCATTTGGGGTTAAATTCCTCTCGTCTTATACGTCATGACCATAGGTCGTCTAACAACTAAGACAAGGTCTCCTTTCTAGAAAATCCGCTCCTTGACTTTCTTACTGAAGGCTCTGAAAATTCGATCTTGATAGAGCTTGATCCGTTGTTGAGCTTGTAGGCGTTTGTCATCTAAACCTTTAACTCTTGGAAGCGCAGTCGATGCTTCTCTTTATTCGTCATCTCTGTTGCCAAAGCAACTCCTAGAGATGGAATTTAAATTTCTAATGGGAGTACAACCTGATTAGTCTATAATTCAGCATTATCATATCGCATTTTCCTACCGACTTATGAATAAAACATCGCTTCTAAATCGTATTTTGGTCTATTTTGCAGAAAATCAAGAGTTCAAAGGCAAAGTCAGAATAAGAGCCTAATTAAACACAATTTCGAGTAATTAAATCTCATTGCTTGGAGGTCAAACTAGAGAGCTCTTAGAAGATACATTGGATTTAGAAGTTAGGCGCGAATCTAAAGAAAACCGGATCCAATTTACCTAAATCCAGAACCATCTAGAAGGTCCTCGCAGCTGGACGAAGCCACGGAGTGAAACCAGGGACCTAGGTCCCTAGTATTGCCAAAAAACGTGGCAATTCTCGCGTTCTCATGGCAATGTTGTAGGCCCACACGTCGATTTTCGACGTGTGGCCTCGTCTCGCCTTCCAGATGCTTTTGATGCCTATAAATATGGCAATTTTGGACCAGAACCAAAAGACAAAGAGCTGTAGGTTAGGATTTTCTCTCATTTAGTGTAGGTTAGTGTAATGTTCTTCTTCTTTTTTTCTTGTATTTCCATTTTGTTTTAGATCATGTATTAGAGCAGAGTTGATTCAGAGAGAAAGAAAGAGATTGATATAATAGATAGTGACAATCTATGAAAGCTTCATCCTTTTTTCAGTGTTTCTTCTCTAACCTCTAACATGACTAGCTAACTTTCTTTTCATGGCAACCTAACTACTAACCACTAATCATCTAACCTCTTACTTGATAATCCATATGAATCTAATAGCCTCTACAAGGCCTTGCTCTTTCAAGAGCCATTGATGGCTAATGGTGATGGATCTAACGTCTAGCTTACTAACTTGATAACAAGCAACTCTCTTATTTCATGCTTGATTCTAATAATTTTGATGATCTAATATTTGTATTAGCTTGCTCTTGATGCAAGTTTGAACGTGAAGAACTATTTCATGTGCCATACTTTGTATTGTCTCTTAAAAAAGTCAAGGATTAGTGATGGTTAAGGATCCATGTGAGACAACTATCACTGAAAGGTTAGCTGATTAGTGGAGCACTTAGTAGTTAGTAGCCATGAATTTTTTTCTCTTTTTCTCTTGTTTTCAAAACTATTTCCAAAACTCTTTTATCATTTTCTATCGTTATTTTTACCACCTTCTTAGTTCACCATTATTTTCATCATCTTCACCACAAATTCTTTTTCATTTTTCAACTCACTTTACCACACTTTCACTTTGTGTTTTACTTCACTTGTTTCTTGTTTTTACTTTACCTCTATTTTCTTATTTTGTTTTACCAATCCGACAACCACTTCTCTGAAAGAACATCTAGAGGGGGGTGAATAGGTGTAGTGCCAATCTAAGACAAATCATGCAGAATTAAATCTAAATGCTAAACACACAAAGCGTATAACCAAGAGTGAATCTGAATTTCCCGTGAAGGGCTCTGGAACTGCTCCTTACAATTCCTCTGAATTATGAGTTGAGGTGCTTTAATAGCTCTCTTGGTTCAATACAAGTGTGAGCACACAAACAATATCAAGCATATGAATATAAGCAAGTAAAGCAATGCACGATATAAAGAGATGAAAGTTGAGAGATAGAAGATCAAACACAAATATCAGGATATGTTTCGAGGTTTGAGCCATTGCTCTATGTCCCCGCCTTCACACAGAAGGATTTTCATATGTCCACACAGGACCTTTCACAAAGGGACCTCCCATGAGGAATTATAATTCAATATTGGGAGTACACAACTCCTTCTCTCTTACACACCTTTACACAAGAGGTAGGCACTAAGCCAAGCACAAAGTAAAGAAAAAGTTTACAACTTGCCGATCATACGATCACAAACAACACTTGGTGATCTAAAAAGATCACAAACAATTTTCTCACAAAGCAAAAATCCTAAAGGATAGATTTTGAATGAGTAGCCCAAGTATATGAGAAATCAAAGTGTTTGGAAAAGAATCAACAAAGAAAACACTTGAAAAAAACTTCTTGATAGATATGAAATTGAAGAACAAAACTAAAATTCTCACAGCATGATTTTCTTTGATTTTTCAAAACTTTGAAAACAAATAAAGATAGAGAATTTTGGCATAAAAACTTCTTTAGAAAACTTGTTGAAAACTCTAGAGAAGATGGGAAATAAAGCTCTTGAAAATCTTATGAAAAACAGCCCCAAAAACTCATATTTATAGGGCCTAGAAAAATATAGCCATTGAGGTCAAAAAACTGCCCAGAATGACCTGTCGGTCGATCGCCCGGGCGATCGACCGGCCAACTATTAAAACTATGACCGTTTGATCCTGTTGGTGACTGCCCGGTCGACTGCCCCAAGGGAAAATGCCAAGTCGGTCGACCGCCCCAAGGGAAAATGCCAAGTCGGTCGACCGCCAGGTCGACCGAGCCAAACAAAGACTAAGTCTCTTACAGTCGGCTGTTCGTGCGGTCGACCGGCCATATAGGCATGATCTATGTGCACGTCTTGTGCACGGTCGACCGATCGTCAATCGAGCTCTGGTCCGATCGACCGGTCGATTGACCGCCAGAAAGCTCAGAACAGGATGAATAGGATTGAAAAATTGGACTTTAAAACACCTATAAATTCCTATAAAACTCCATAAATTTCACAAAAATAAGTTCATGTAAATATTTGAAGTATAAATATGTGTGATCAAAATTCAACATATATTACAAACTATTTGAACAATTTTTGAGGTATAGAAAATTAGGCTTTAAACAAAAACTGTATTTTCTGAAAACCTAAAATTTTGAAATGGAAAATCATTTTCTCAAAACTTGTATAATTTCAAAAATAAGCTATTGAAACACTTTTTGAAGATAATGTGTAGGGATAGAATCTAATACACGTGTAAATGATATATCTTTTTTTTGACATTAAATCAAAAATAAGTTTTAATAAAAACAAAGATAAACACATGATACATCAAAATAAGTTTTTTTAAACATATAAAGCATAGATGTATATGGATGAAATCCAATATACATTAAATCATATAAGCTTCTTTTGATTCTATTTATTCATGAAACCAAAAAAAGTTGTGTACTTGAAAATCCAAAATGGTTAAACCGAAATCAAAACTTTTGAACTTTGTTTGTGTACTTGAGCATATGAAAACTAAACTATCCTTACACAAGATCTAAACTAAACAAATCTAAACTGAAGTCTTCTCGTCGATCTTCATCTCTAAGATGACTCAATCCAAACACGATCTATGATTTTGACTCCTCTTGAGTTCTAGATGCGATCTTGAAGCTTGAGCCCTTGAATCAACACATGATAACTTCAAAACTTGACTTTGAATCTTTTGTTGAAGCTAAACACCTACTAAGATCTTAATCAATAACTGAACTTAATAAACACAAGATCATTAGTAACTTAACTCCATAAGTTAGTCATCATCAAAACTAAGGTGAAGGGCCTTTGGGCTAACAATCTCCCCCTTTTTTATGATGACAAAACTTATAAGGTTATATATGCATGGATTAAAGATAAGCTTCATAGAATCTCCCCCTTAACTCATGCATAGCAATAAAATATGAAGATATTCAATATGGCTCAGATACTAATAAACAATAATAAAAAATATGCAATAAGAATCATAAAACACTTGCATATTCAAAGAAGCTCAGATACCAAATAAAACAAAACATGTGGATTAAGATACCAATGTAATGGATATTCAAGAAGAGTTTTGGATATCAAAACCATAAACATATGCATATGAATATGCATACAACACATATATGCCTAACCACAAACAAACATGCATATATAAACCCAAATCCTTCTCCCCCTTTTTGTCACTCATCAACAAAGAAATGAAGAAAAACAAACAATATAAATATATATGCGATATACATTCCTGAAGAGGAGAGACGTCAAGTTAGCTCCCCTTGCATACATGCATCACATGGAGAAGGGATGACTAAACCCTAACTCATATAAGCATAATATACAATGTATAGACGGAGATGTTAAGCTCCCCCTACAAATGTGTACTATATAAAGAAAAGATGTCAAGCTCTTCTTTATATACCACACTCATCATGAATTTATATGTAAAGGAGATGTAAAGCTCCCCTTGCATATAGGTAATATAAACCAAAACAAATTTATATACCAATAAAAATATATTTTTGAAAGAAACCAATTTAAAGAGAAACAATATTTTTACCAATTGATACCAATAGAAAGAAATGATACCAATTGAAGATAAATTTTAAACCAATTTTTTTTAGGTAAACACTAAAATCATTTTGCAATATAAATATCAATTTGAGAATAATACTAATTGAAAATTATTGATACCAATATTGAAAGTGTTAGTATTTTTTAAAAACAAAATATTTTTCTTCATAAAGAGTGGGAGTAAGATACCAATTGAAAATAAATATAATTGAAAGATAAATCAAGAATTTTTCTCCCCTTTTATGAAATACCAACAAAACTAATGCATAAACTTATAAAGATACCAATTATCATTAAGAACATGAATCAAGCTTAACATAAAAGAATTTGTGCTATAAAGAATATATAAGAATATTTTTAATTTAGCACAAGAAATCATATATATGTATATATGATCAATTTAATACCAATAGAAATATGATGCATACATATAAAGAAAACATGAGCATATAAAAATAAAATATCATTAAAATTATGTATAACTCATTACTATCCACCCTTATCATGCACATATTAAAGAGATATTCAATAAGGCACACACGGCATGGTCGCCCAACCAACCGCCCTGATAGGGTAGAAGTTTTCAAAAATAATATTTTGAAAATAATTTTAACATAGGTTAAAAACTCTACCAATTGAAGAATACGAAACTAATTTTAAAATAATTTTGAAAAATTAGTAAAAAAAGTTCTTCAAGTAAGGAATAAAAAAATATTTATCTCATGAAAACATGCTGAATACACAATCATCGACATTCAAAGAGCTATGGAGCACAAAGATTCTCATGAATTCAAAATTATGAGTAAAAAGATGTAGAGTGCACAAGAATCATATAATAAGCATAATCATGAAGATAAGACAATGAAGCTCAATCAAAATTTCTTTATCATAAACATGAAAATCATAAAAAATTAATTTTTATCAAAATAAAATAAATTTAAAGGTATATGTATGTTTTGTGAAAACTAAAGTATACATATATATTCAAACATGCATTGAGTCTATAAAAATAGGGTATGGCATATAATATAAGTGATTCAAAGATGGAACATGTATATCATATAGTTTTGATCAAAGTTCACATATACATGAAGCTAAACACAAAAAATATGTACGAAATAGGGAATACACGTGTAAATACAATAATCATCAAAACTAGGTCATACAAATATATGTAATGAGTATACATGAGCAATGAAACACTCAATCATAATAATCAAGTATAGCTCACTACTTGTACAAGTATAAATACAAGTTTTAATAAAAATTACATCTAAACATGTAATTAAAACATGAAGCACAAAAATATCAAAGCATGGTAAATAAACAAATATGATCATTATCATAAATGCACGTGCCATTACAACAAGGATATGCATGCATAGTTAAACAATAATAGAACACAAAAATATGAATTCATATAAATATGGGTGTATCTCAAATACTATATATGTATATCACAAGTCTAATAGACACGTATTTAAACATAATGAATAAGAAAATCAATTGCTAACAATCAACAATAAGAAAGCGTATAAACAAAAACAAGAAGTTAGAGATAGTTACCAAAACCAAATGAACTAGTCTCTAAGTCTCCAAACCATGGTGGTCCTTCTATCAAGCCTCCTTGATAATGATGCATCCAAAGTTGTGTCCATTTTGCTCAATCGTATCTGCCATCAAGATACCAATACTCTCACGTTGTGTGAGAGCCCACACCTACATCAAATATAATAAGGGTGGATCTTGGTACTTAAATTTTCTTGGGTACATAGGTATTAGCACATTTCCTAACCCAATATGTTTACATGTAAAATTTGAAATATTTAACCTATCATAATAAAATTTTGCAATGTGTCCCGTATGACCACAATGTGTACAGGTGTACACACTAACATACATAGAATCATATAAGTGAGCGTGATGAGCATGTGTATGGCGTGATTGGTGTACATGCATATGTGAAATATGTTTCTTTCAAAATATAGATTCCAATCTCTTATGGTTCATGGCACATTAGCTCAAAGTGAAACTCAAACAATCAACACTCTTCTTCAAAGCATGAATATCATTATCAATAGTGGAAGAAGAAGTGGAGCAAGTAATAGAAACACAAGAAGATGAAGCAATGGAAGCATGACAAACATGAGAATTAACAGCTTTTTTCAAAAAAAAAATTTCTAAAGAAATGCATTCTAATTCTTTAGAAATTAAAACTATTTTGTTTTTCAAAGAATCAGTTTCTTTTAAAAAAATTCAAGTTTTGAAGATAAAAACTCATTTTTTTTTTTCAAAACATCATCAAAATCATTTTTTATTTTTCAAAATCTTATTTACATTTAAAACAAGATCAAGTTGGATTTTCAAGGTATTCCTTTCACTTGAAATCTCACCCCTCTTTCAAAACCAAATCATGTTTGGAAATAAATTTTTATTTTCCCTTTTAAATCAAAACTCTTGCTTTTCAAAATCTTGTATTTTGAAAGCAAGTTATCACAAAATATGGAAAGCTCTTCATTTAAAGCATGGGCATCATACTACTATCACGATCATCGAAAGAGCTAGCACAATCATCAAGATGAGTGTCCGAATTTATATCATGGGAGTCATTCCCTTGGACCATGAAGCAAGCTTGATCGGACTCATCTCTTCTTGATTTTCTCTCCAAAATATGTGAAGCTTGTTCCCTGAGAGAGCTCAGTGTGTTCCACACTGCAAAAGCATAATCACAATGAGAAATCAAAGAAAGATAATCTTTGCTAAGTGTGTACTTAAGTGCCTCTATGGCTTATGCATTGGCCTCTAGGTACTTGCCATTATCAATATAAGATTTCTTGTCAGTGGCATGATAAACATACAATCCTAGGGTTTTAAGGTATGCACTCATCTTAAATTTCACATATAGATATTGAAAACATCATACGTAGGAGGTGCAAGATAATCCACGAGTGTAAACAATATGTGTGCAAAACAAATAGCTAGATTAATAATCCAAGAATCACACTCCTAGGTGGTTAAACCTAATATCAGGAGCACTAGCTCTGATACCAATTGAAGAACACCTAGAGGGGGTGAATAGGTGTAGTGCTAATCTAACACAAATAATGTGGAGTTAAAACTAAATGCTAAACACACAAAGTGTATAACCAAAAGTGAGTCCGAATTTCCCATGAAGGGCTGTGGAACTACTCCTCAAGGTTCCTCTAAATTATGAGTTGAGGTGCTTTAATAGCTGTCTTGGTTCAATACAAGTGTGAGCACACAAACAATATCAAATATATGAATATATCAAGCATATGAATATAAGCAAGTAAAGCAATGCAAGATATAAAGAGATGAGAGTTGAGAGATAGAAGTCAAATGCAAACACTGGGATTTATTTCGAGGTTCGAGCCACTGCTCTACATCCTCGCCTTCACACAGAAAGATTTCCATTATGTCCACACAGGACCTTTCACAAAGGGACCTCCTCTGAGGAATTACAGCTCAACACCGGGAGTACACAACACCTTCTCTCTTACACACCTCTACATAAGAGGTATACACTAAGCCAAGCACAAAGTAAAGAAAAAGTTTACAACTTAGTGATCCTATGATCATAAACAATACTATGTGATCTAAAGAGATCACAAATAATTTTCTCACAAAATAAAGATCCTAAAGGAAATATTTTGGATGAATGGCTCAAGTATGTGACAAATCAAAGTGTTTGGAAAAGAATCAACAAAGAAAACACTTGGGAAAAACTTCTTAATAGATATGAAATTGAAGACAAAACTAAAATTTCAAAGCTTGATTTTCTTTGATTTTTTCAAAATTTGAAAACAAATAATGATAGAGAATTTTAGCACAAAAACTTCTTTAGAAAACTCGTTGAAAACACTAGAGAAGATGGAAAATAAGGCTCCTGAAAATCTTATGAAAAAATACAGCACCCAAAACCCATCTTTATAGGGCCTAGAAAAATATAGCCGCTAGGGTCAAAAACTACCCAGAATGACCTGTCGTTCGACCGCCGGTCTACCGGCCAACGATAAAAAAAATATAACCGTTTGAACCTGTCGTTCGACCGCCCGATCGACCGTCTGAATGCAAAAGATAGGTATGGGGGTGTGATCGGTCGCTGATATTGCACATTCAATGTGACATTCTCATACTTATTATATAATAAACTCTGCTTTTAATCTTAATTATTGTCTAATTTATATGCAGGTCCATTGCTAAAGGAAAGGAAAGATAAACGAGCCCAAAAGCCCATCAAAATTCTGATTTAATTCAGAATTAATTCAAAATCAGAAAATCAGGGCAGATCATGACAAATCAAAGAAGTAGAAAATTGGTTAAAACAAATCTTCCAAAATCAATTGGTTAAAGCCAAAGATCAAAGGCAGTTTCGTCAATTCCAGGAGCTGAAACGGGAATTCCAGAACTAGATAAAATAAAATCTCAAAATCAGGAGCTGTATCCCCTGGGTGTGGCCACCTAGCCACACCCAAGCCGTGAAAACACGGCTTTGGCCGCATTTTCGCGGCTTTGTTGAAGAAGTTAGGGGAGCGTTTGCTCTTCCTATCTTCGTACGCTCCTCCTAGTTCGGTTTTGCCTATAAATACTTGGTTTTTCAGAGACCAGAGGAAGCGACCATGCAGAGATAGATTCTAGACCAATTTTTCATTCTTTTTAGTGTAAGTTTTTATTTTTCTTTTTATGTAATTTTTAGTTTTCATTATGTAATTCAGAGGAGATCAGAGTTTCATAGGAGAATGAGAGTGAAGCTTGTGCTGAGAGTGACACCGGTATAAGTTGTTCTTCTTTTCTCTTATTGTTACAACATTGAATCTATAGTTACATTTTATGTTATTCTTTCTTTTTTTTATTCTTCTTCTTCTTCTCTTCTCTCTCTTTTTGGTACCAATTGCTATCTAAGTGAGTCTTATAGCATCGAAAGAGCCTTGCCTTTTCGAGTGCCACTGATAGGCAAAAGGCATGCACAAATATAAGTAAAGGAATGTGGGTCGATGTTACTGCTTTTGCGATTCTTTCCTAGTAGCAAGTGGCTATACGGGTCATATCCACAGGAGGGAGAGTGAAGGAAGCTTTGATGCGGCTTTTTTGTTCAAAGTAAAGAGAAAGTTCTTTGTTTAAAATGAAGAATTGAAAAGAAAACAAGTATTGTTTCAAAAATTATTGGATTGGTTTGTTGGTTTGTAAAAGTGGATTTTCTTAATGGTAAAACCGCATGGTTAACTTTCTACTAAGTGCTCCCACTAATCTCTAACTTCTTGAAGATGTAGCCTCACGATGGATCATAGGCAAGTATAACCTTTATGCATAGGAACTATTCACATTGGAGACCGAATGAAAGTCCTTCCTTTAACTTAGCTTTACACGGTAGAACTTAACATTCTCTTATCAAGCTCCAATAGAAGGCGAGAATAAGGAAGAAACAAGCGCACAAATGGTATCGGTAAAGATTAATAGGAATACCTCTAACTTATAAAGACAAGTAAAGTTCACAATGTATAGATCATCAAAAATCTGTTAAGTATGAAATATAAAAAAGGGAATACCTATTAGTAAGTTAGAGTTAGAACCCTCGTCTTAAGATGTCATAGCTCTCATTTGCATAAAGTTTGTTTGACACTATTGACTCATTTGGGTTATCAATCAAGTTGTTAGAGATTAGTGGGTTAGTAGTTAGTTAGCCATGCAATGAAAGCGTTAGTTAGACATGAATAAAAGAAGAAAACAACAAGAGAGAAGAAGTAAAGAGAAGGGTTATTAAACTAAAACAAGAAAGTAAAAGCAAATAAAAAACACCAAGTAACTGGAAAGAAGAAAGAGAAGTATTACTTGTATAAGTTTGTCACCTTCAAATATAGCTTGTACACACACACTCTCTCTCTCTCTCTCTCTCTCTCTCTCTCTCTCTCTCTCTAATGGCTAAACTAATTAGAGGAAGAAGAAAATATAAAAATAACTACAATCCTAGAAATAAACTAACAATAATGCTCTAAAAGCTCTGGATATCTCCCTGAAGAACCCCCAAGGGGGAATTTATAGGCACCAGGGGAAAGGGGGCCAGGGGGCAACCCCTGGCCCGAGGCACTGGCGCGGCCGCGGCAGTGCGGCCGCGAAAAGGTGGCCAGAGCCACGTTTCCGTGGGTGTACTAGGGCAGCGCACGCAGCGCTGTCTGCTGTGTGGAGTCGTGTCGGTCCCCTATCATTTGTACTCTCTGAATTTCAGATTTGAGTCTCCAGGTCTGATAGAATCTCCACCTAAAGTCAATAGCTACTTTGTAGGCTTTTAATCACCCATTAAATGATGATTTAGGGTTTTCTTCTTCATTGCACACCATGAACCTAGGATCACACAAGTAAAACATTATTAGCAGTATTTTATATAAGATAATTGTGCAGATGTGATAAAAATTATGCAATATTAGAGACTAATCACAACCCCACACTTATCTTTTTGCTCGTCCTGAGCAAAACAAACACAAGATAATTATTATATCACTTTCGCAGGTGAAGCGATTGCACTGAGAATGTGCAACAAGCCTTTAAACATCTAGGTTTCCTCTAGAGGAGGAGTGTTGTCTCCTGAGAGTTTTCAGCAGACTGCACCCATAAAATCCAATAAATGAAGAAAAATATTAGTTGTCAGTAAACATCTTTCAAGAAAAAGAATTTTCAATCATCTAAGTAAAATGACCGAATGATATAATAATTAGGTTCAACCCTCATAAGTCCTCCTATAGTTTAGCCTTCATAAAAAAGAATTTATGGTTTTTCTTTGAATTTAGAAAGGATCTTGTACTTCTAACTCATTCTGTTTATTTTGCTTTAGATAGATATGCATAATGTGTAAGTGTGATGTGCTTGAGATTTTTCAACTCAATTTTGAATGTCATTTAATTTTATTAATGTTTATCTAGATGTTTATTCTTGATTTCTTTAGGCTTTCTACTTTACTCATGTAACACATATCAAACTGATGGCTCCGAAACCAGATGGTTTTAGGGCACCAGGTGGAAAAACACCCCTCAAGTCAAATATGCAAGTAAAGTAGGCCACAAAATCAAGATTTACTTTTATATATATATATATATATATATATATATATAATATATATATATATATATATATATATATATATATATATATATATATATATAATATATGGGTAAAGTGCTCCTAGTAGGTCTCCTTAGATTACAATATAAGGAGGAGGCTTAATACTCCAACATCCAAAAAACAATTTCACGATCCGACGCACATTATCAACTTCATGTTTTAAGATGTATACATATAAAAAATCAAGTGATTTTGGGTTCGTTTACTCTATTTTCTTTGGGTTCAAATATTAACGATTTTTAAAAGTAGAACAAAATGGAACTATTAGATCAATAAGAAAACGAAATTCAAATCATTTGATTTTTTATAAATGTAGATCTTAGAACATGAAGATGATAATGTGCGGTCGGATTGTAAAAAAAATTGAAATGTTGGGGTTTAAGCCTCCTCCTTGGATTGTAATCTAAGGAGACCTACTAGGTACACTTTACCCTATATATATATATATATATATATATATATATATATATATATATATATATATATATTATATATATATATATATATATATATATATATATATATATTTGGTGTGAGTAATCATGCTTCTTGAGGCACAATTATCTAGCTTTTTTTTCCTTTCAGAGTTGTGTCTCTACATCCAAGCGTGTGTGTGTGGTTTATGAAAGATCACCTAGAGGGGGGGTGAATAGGTGATTATGCTAATCTAGTCAACTCAATGCGGAATTTAAAAACTAAATGCAATACACTCAAGTGCAATCAACAAATGATGCACACAAACCAAGCCAAGCAATTATGAATGCACAATATGAATATTTGCAAGGCACAAAGTAAAGAGAGAGATAGAGAGAGTCAATGGATCAAGCGCAAACAATCAGATATGTTTCGAGGTTCGAGCACCCAGCTCTACATCCCCGCCTTCGACACATGAAGGATTTCAAATCCACTAGCTAGTACACAAAGAACTCTCACAAGGAGTACCAACTCCTCTCTTTACAACAACAACCTCCTCCTTGAGGCAAGCTCCAATCCAACAAACAATCACCTCACAACCCGAGGGATTAGCACAAAGCAAACACAAGGATCACCTCACAACTTGAGGGATACAACCCAAGGCACAAAGCCAAACAAAGATTGGGTTTTTAACTTGGTGGTCTAAACAACAACCACAAACAACTTCTTTCTCCCACACAAAGATCCTATAGAATAAGAAAGTAGATGTTGCTCAAGTGTGGAGAAAACCAATGGAATGGAAATCAAAATCACAAAGAAAACCCTTGAGAAAAAAACTGAAACCAAGATATAGAAGATGAATCAAACTCTTTTTCCCAAAAACCCTTTTCTTTGAATTTTCAAACCCTAGCAAAAACACCAAATAGATTGTTCAATGAATCCAAAAACTTCTTTTGATTGCTGTGAAAATACCAGAGAGTATGAAAAAATTCGCACAAAAAATCTTAGAGAAAAACTCTTTCCAATGGGGTATTTATAGACCCCAGAAAAGTACAGCCGTTGGCAGCAGAAAAAGCCAGAAATACACTGCCAGTCGACCGGTCCGGTCGACCGTCCAACGGTCAAATTTGCCCATTGGCAGCTACCGGTCGACCGCCCCGGTCGACCCAAACAAACAGAGAGCTCTGCTCTCTGACCCGGTCGACCCGGACGGTCGACCGTCCCATGTCTGCCAAACGTGCACAAATCTGTGCACGCCGGTCGACCGACCCGGTCGACCGACTTCAGCCAAGTCGACTTGGTCAGAAGACTAGTCGACTGGTGAAGCCTGGAATCAGAAAACTGAGTTAGAAACATGTTTAAAAATTCTTTTTATCTTTTCTAAAAATCACCAAAAATAGTTTTATCATTTTGCATTGATATATAAACATGTGGTAAAAAGTTTAGCTCAAATATCAATCAATATGGACTATTTTTGTGTCTAATCATTTTTACCAAAAACCAAAAATTGTATTTTCTAAAACTTAGATTTTGAATAGAAAATACGTTTTGTCCAAAACTCTTCCAAATACAAAAAACATGATATTTAAACACTTTGAAGCATGATGCATTTGGATAGAAATCCAATATACATGAAACAAACATATATCCATGTTTTTGTCAATAATTCCAAAAAATAAGTTTTGTTAAAACACAAAACCTAAAACACATGAAGTAGGTATATCAAAGTAAGTTTGTCTAGAAATTAAGCATGCATGTATATAGAACAAATCATATATACATTAAACCATATAAACTTGTTTTGATATAATATCTATTCATGCAACCAAGATCGGTTAAACCTAAAACCGAAAAACCGAAAACCAATATTCAAAACATGAAACGTGTGTGTTGTGAACTTGAGCATTATCATACTATTCTAATCTTTACAATTTTGGATCTAAAATACAAAACTAAACTATGGTACCGAAGTCTTCTTGTAGAGCGCAATCTCCAAGCCGACTCGATCCAAAACTCTTTGATCCACCGAGCAAGTGCTATATATGATCTTTGACGCTCGGGCTCTTGAATCAACATGTGAAAGCTTCCAAATCATCTTGTTAAAGCTAATCACCAACTAATAACTTGATTAATGATCTGAAACTAAAATCACAAGATTATTAGTACATATAACTACATGAGTTAATCATCATCAAAACTAGAGTGAAAGGCCTTTGGGCCAACAATCTCCCCTTTTTGATGATGACAAAACTCATGGAGTTATATATGCATGGATTAAAGTAAAGCTTCAAAGAAGCTCCCCTTAACTCATGCATAAACAAATAAACAATAAATAATATGCAATAAGGGCTCTTAAACATGAATGCATATAAATGCATAAACAATAAAGGCTCAAGATACCAATGAAATGTTTAAAACAAAACATGCTCTAGATACCAATTACAAAACATCCAATTACAAAACATGCTTTAGATACCAATTAAAATTAAAACTAAATTAAACTTAATATATGCAAAACATAAACATGCATATAAACTCAAATTCTTCTCCCCTTTTTGTCAATCATCAACAAAGGGGTAAAAATCAAAACAAAACAAAATCTTCTCTCCTTTTAATACAAAGAATCAATCTTCAATAAGGGGTAAAAACAAAACCAAATTAATGAAAACAAAAACAAAATCTTCTCTCCTTTTTCTCCCCCTCCCCTTTTTGTTCGAAATAAAAGTTGAAAACAATGAAAACAATATTCTCCCCTTTTTGACAAAACAAAGTCAATTAGAGGTGAAAATCATTAGGATATCAATTGAAAATATGTCAATGAAGCATCTTGATACCAATTGAAGGGAAACAAACAAAAATATTGATACCAATTTTAAGCAAAACACATGAAACATCTTGATGCCAATTGAAAATAAACATAACAAATTTTGAATGTCTAAACAAAAGTTTTGAAACATATGATACCAAATTGTAAAATTTTCATTTTGAACATATGATACAAATTTGAAATTCTCATCATAAAGTAAGGAGTGGGAATCAAATACCAATTGAAAGAAAAAAATCACCAATTGAAAGACAAAATCAAATTTTCTCCCCCTTTATTAAATACCAACTAAAGTGAGCATGGGCTTGATACCAATATAAAAATAATCAATTGAAACAAAATTGAAGCTCAAGCACTGGCATAAACAAGTTTTTGTGCTTAAAGATATAGGGATATAATAAGCACAAATAAAACATATATATGTATGAAAAATAGATACCAATAGAAATTGATATTCTTGGAATTTAAAGCATACACATACAAACGTATATGAGTATACAAGAAATGTCAAGATTGATACCAATGAAAGAATTCAATGATACCAATTGAAATAACAATAATGATCAAGTGATATCTCATATTATCTACCTCCCAATCATGGTTCAAGTTTTTAAATGATTTTCATTTTAAAGCATACAAGAACATGATCTCCCATCCATCCTCCCATTGATGGTAGGGGTTTTCAAAAATAGGTTTGAAAATAAGCTTTGTTTGAAAATTTCTACCATAGTGAAGAATACGAACTAGTTATAGGGAAAACTTTTAAAACTAGTACGAAATCCTTCAAGCAAGAATAAAACAAAATTGTTTTTCATGAAACACATGTAAATCACATGATCACTAAACACTCAAAGTCCATAAAGCTCATATCATAGTCTCATGAAAACAAATCATGAGTAAACTAATAAAATGAGTGTACAAGTATAATGTGACACATATCAACATGAAAGTATTCAATTAGGCTTTTATGAAATTCCTTGAAAACATGAAATTCATCTAAGATGTGAAATCACCAATTGAAATCATCTTAAAAACAAGAGGTTCATATAAATGTGAAATCACTTAGCAAACATGAAATTCATCCAAACGATTTAAACTTCAAGGCATATGTATGTCATGTACAAACTAAAGTATACATACATATCCTAAACACAATGAGTCCACAAGAGTATATGCATGAAGGCACGTGGCTCAAGGATGTACATGTATAATCAATAGTTTGGACAAGATACACATATACATGAAGTTAAACAAATAAACACGAAATCAAGAAAAACTAAATTTTCACCAAAACTAATTTCATTTCAAGGTATATGTATGAATTATCAACACAATAAGTATACATACATATCCCTAAATACAATTGAGTCCATATATATAGATTTGCATGAAAGGCAAATGACTCAAAGGGTATACATGTATATCTTAAGGTTTGGCTAAATAAACATATATATGAAATGAAAACTCATACACATAAAAAAAATCCAAAAATAGGAATACAAGTTTAAAATACATGAATCATCAAAACTAGGCTATACTAGCACATTTAATGGGTACAAATAGCATCCAAGCACAAACATATATAAAGATTTATTTGTGTCCCACTATATGTGCAAGTTTAAATTCTAGTCTTAATGAAAACTAACATCTAAACAAGTAATCAAATTATTAAGCATAAAACGGGAATCATAACCCAACATCAAAAACATGAATTATTAAAACAAAAAGTCATAGTCAACCATATGATTAGCATGACAAAGACATGGCATTAGATCTATGATTAACATGATAGCTAAAACATAAAGAGAACACAAAATATGGGTCCATACAAAATATGGGTGTCTCAACAACTAATCATGTAAAGCATAAGTCTAATAAATATGGCAAATATCATACTAATCATGAAACAATAAAACATGATTCAACAAAATAAAAATCATAAACATCCACATGATCATTATGTAAATGATGTGCATTAGATCTAGGGCATACATGTTAGTTTAAACAAGGTGAGAACACTAAATATAGATCCATATGAAACATTGGTGCTCAAGAACTAAACATGTATAACACTAAACTAATCAACATGACATAAGCATAATGAACAATAAAACATGGCATGCTATAAGAACATGAAAAGCATGCAAATAAAAATAGAAGTTAGAGAATGATCCAAAACCGATGAAGTGCATCTCTAGTTCTCCAAACCACGGTGGTCCTCCCACCAAATCTCCTTGAGAGTGAAGCATCCAAATGGTTTTCTTTTAGGCTTAGAACGCATCCACTCAAGGCACCAATACCCTCACGTGATGCGAGAGCTCCCACCTACATCAAAAAGTATAGAGGTGTTTTGGTACCCATTTCCTTTGGGTCCACGGGGGTTAGTATCTTTTCTAACCCAAACAAGATTAGTTGCTAAATTTTCATGATAAACACGATCATAAATCTAGCAAGGTGGCCTTTTCGACCACAATGTGTACATGTGTACACATGAGCATACGTGTGAAGGTGGTGACCGTGGAAAGCATGTGTATGCCGTGTAGGGAGTGCATGCAAAGATGGACCTTATTTCTTGAGAACCAAGGTTTCCAAACGTGAATGATTCAATGTGCATTGGCTCAAAGTGGAGCCCAAACATTCAACACTTTTCTCAAAACATTTATATCATTTTCAATAGTGGAAGATAAGTGGAGCATGCAATAGGTGTGCAAGAAGAAGAAGAAGCTATACTAGCATGGCACACATGAGAATCAATATCAATTTTCAAAGATTCATTTTTCTTCAAAACCAAATTCAATTCTTTTGTAATTGAATCAATTTATTTTTCAAAACAAGGTATCTTTTAAAACAAATCCAATTTAGAAGATAAAACCTCAATTTTTTTCACAACATCATTACAATCATTTTTGTTTTCAAAATCTCAATCTCATCAAGGGCAAGGTCTAGTTGAGATCTTAGTGAGTCACG
>JAVJIF010020432.1:0-63191 GCA_038442645.1 Agave tequilana | reverse complement strand
TCATATGATATACTAGGTGCCATACCTATTAACATCCAATTTCTAACTTAACGATATTGGCATACCTGATCAACATAAAATATAATCGTAACATGCAAATTAACATACATGATCAACATAAAATATAATCGCAACATGCATACATGATCAACATAAAATATAATCTCCCCTTCGATCACCTCCGGTTCAACTCGGTCCCTTCCTCCGATACGTTTATCACGTATTATTCTCCCCTTCGATCACCTCTGGTTCAACCCGGTCCCTTCCTCCGATACGTTTATCACGTATTATTCTCCCCTTCGATCACCTCCGGTTCACCCGGTCCTTCCTCCAAACATGCAATAATCATATCCTTCATGTAATAACCACATGCAAGGATTCATAAGACAATGTCAACATAAAGGATTCACATGATTCCTACTTTACATGATGCCAATATTAAGAAAGACATTAACATGTATAAAGTAACCACTTATTAAACTAACAACATGCAAGCCTTTTCAAGATAACCAACATGTTATATCATTCCAATATATGTGTAGCCAAACATATGCATGAAGTCAAGTATGATGTTCATTCATAAAACTATTTCTTTTTAAGAGGCATGTGTTAGACTACTATGCATACACAATAGCGTGTCGATCATGCACCCATGTAAGCATTCAACTTAATGATCCCCAATATCTTACCGGTCAAGTTCTGACTCGTAGTACCAGTATTCGCTTCTCCTAATCATAATACTTATTCACCTTTTATCATTTAATTAACATTCGGGATTTGTCATCATTTGCCTCTTTTATCCTCAGGCAAACTGTCTATTGGCTACAACTTAATTTATTCAAAATCTTCTCATTACTTCTAATACAAGTGATAGTTACACGACAATTCCAATATTAATGAATTATTACACTTTTGATATCATAATTATCCTTTATTTCAAGTAAGGACTGGTGTTAGTACTTTTATTTGGTACAGCCCAAATTTACCCCAGGTTCCACCAATACTAGTGTTAACGCTACTGACTTCTATACAACATGTTTTGTTATTGCTTACCTCTATCTTCTAGTTCCAAATCACACAGTCATTTACTAGCCAAATCATCATCTGCGTTCGCATATGAATCAAACCACACACATATGTATATGCGTACACATACACATATCACTTAACCATACTGGATTACTAATCTCATTGACACGACGCTCAATTTCGTCTGTATTACTAACTTTAAATTATTAAGGTAATTATCTAACTCTTACCGGTTAGATATAATCAGAGTCACTATAAAGATGTGACTTCCAAGCTTAATAGAGGATTCTGATGTTCTGATAAATCAATTACAAGAATACTTGAAAGTCTCCGGTGTATCGAGTAGGCATACCAAAATACTAGTTCAATACTATCGGTATTTGTTTTGTTGATATCGAATTATCCATCTCTAATCAGTATATATCATATTAAGTTGTCAGATTTACTCAATACTGACTCTAACTGGTTTTTAGAGTTTAATTACTCACTTGATACTTATACATCATTATCGGTCACCCATTATCTGATAATCATCAGACTTGATCTTATTCAGTAGTTTTCATTAATAATCATTAATCGCTAAAAGTACAATATCCACTTATGTGTTCTGATTCAAAGGTTTTATTCTTCCACCTCTCATCAGGTTCAGTAAATCTTAGTTATTTATCCAACTAATTCTTTTAGTTCCTACCGATTAACAACTTAGTCGATATATAAACATGTAGGCCATCAGCTGACCCTTGCTGCCTCAAGTGTGCAAGTTGATACACAAAATCACGTTATGAGCGTATATATCATGAAACACAACAAATACGAAAACAGTATTCGCAAGATTAATACTCAACATACTACATAATATTTGAGTATCCCGTGTACTTGGCTTAACAATAAGCTTTTGATGTTCAATTATTTATCAAGCATGTCCGGTAGTACTAGGAATTCAGTTACTCTAATTCAGTTCATTATCAATTACTTTGATCAGTTCCATCATTATCGGTTCACATTCACAACTGCTAATTAACCAAAATGTCCCGATCCCATCCGAGTTATCAATATTAACAAAACCTTCAATAATTTAATCAATACACTATTTCTATCATACTGCATCAATTACATATATCCCAATTGACAAAGTTTTCTATATCACGGTTACATCGAGTTACTCGAAGATAATTTCTAATTTCATTTGCTCAGTTCAATTCTAATATTAACTTCGGATTCTGCTTATACCAGTATCAACATAACCAATCCTATAATTATCCGATCATGGTTGATGGGTCTCAAGTGATCTTTTATCTTAACTGATTTCTAATTATCTTTTATTAATAAATAAACATTCATGATCTGTAATCGATTCCCCGTTGTCACTGTTTAGTCCACTCACCGAGTATACCGGTGTTAACCAATTGACATCCGATTATTATTATCCTTAACTATTACTTTCATAACAGATTGGACATCACTTGCATATAATATCAATCTTCATTTAACTATCATCATTATTTGCTTACTAGTTAATACACATGTAATCACAGTGTTTAAAGGAATCGGGATAGACTTTACCCACTTAATAATTTCAGGTTAAGTAACTTCAATACTCATCACAGACGGATAGATGGTATTAGCTGAAGATTTATACTTAATAATTTCTATCAAAGCCCAGCGTTTAATTATTCGGTTCTTAATTCTAGTAATTTCTCATAACATATACACGATGCTCAGAATTTCACAAACACAAACTTATGTGGCATATGTCTATGTGCAACCATTTTAATACACTTACAGGCTCTTAATGGTCATGTTATACAAACTTTAAATAATAATTCTCAATTTGGCATCATACCCGTATTATGTTCTCACACACACATACGTAACATATCTGTAATTCATTATTCGGATACCCTTTTTGGATTTTGGTTCCATAACACCAATTCACTTTTATAATAACTGCTACAATCATCTATTTAATGATGTAATCTCTTAGCTCCAATGAATCAATATTATCAATAATTTTCCAATAACAATTATTTCTAACTTGGGGAAAATCAGACTTGAGTTAGGACTTCCACTCACCGGGTATACCGATAATTTTGACACCTAATACCGTATACTGATATACCAGATGTGTAGCTCTTGTTTTCATGATTACAACGGCTCAAGAATCGTCTGAATCCGACTTCGGATGGCCAAGATATCGTTCAGAAATCAAAACCAATATAAAAGGTTAGATATGTAATACTGAAAATATTCAGGGGGCTGTTTGTAATTTTTCAGGGGCCCCAAAGTAATTATTTAATCTTACAGGGGCTAAAATGAAATTTACCATATTTAATGAATGGGTTGGGTATATAACGGGTCGGGTTTGGGTTAAACCTGAAACCCGAACCCGTTACGGGTTTCACCCATACACAGCAGACGCAGCAGCAGCCGCTGCTGCTGCTGTTCCTCGCAGCGCCCATCGTCGCGCCCGCGCCGCCGCCTCGCCCGCGCTACCGCCTCGCCGACCACCGGCCACGCTTCTGCGTCGCCGCCGGCGGGGGTCCCAACGAGAGAGAGAGTGAGAGAGAGAGAGAGAATGAGAGGGGGTGGGGGCTGGTGTTCCCCCCTACCGGCCCTGCGTCAGCCGGCCTACGGCGCCACCGGCACCCGGCCGCTGGCGCCTGGCCGTCGGTCAGGCCGCTGGGAGAGAGATGGATGGGGGGAGGGGGGGAGAGAGAGGGGGGGGAGAGAGTGAGAGAGAGAGAGGAAGAAAGAGAGTTTTTATTTCTCTCTCCCCCACCTACTCCCACCTACTCTCATACATCCCATACCTCCCTTACCTCCATACTCCATCAATCATGTCTTATTTTATATTTTTATTTTTTTATTTTCTTTCTTTCTTCATTTTCCCAACTTATTAATACAAACCATAATTAACATTAAATACCAATACCCGATTTTATACGAGTATTTCATGCAGTGTATACATCCATGCATAATTCTAGAAAAATATTATTAACCCAATAAATTACTTTAACCCAGAGTTTACCAATCCGGGTGTTACAGTTCCTACCCGAACTATCTTAGTCAATTCTTCCTCATTTTACTTCCCTTGGAAGAAATCTCTAACTTTCTACGCATGCACTCATTTCTTATCCTAGCTTTTAGAAAGTACAAGATAAAATTAGTTAAATTTGCCAAAAAGAATCCAAAACTTGTGCTAATGGACAAATAACTTGATTAAAACAAACAGATAGAAGCTTATGTCACCTCGCAAAAAGTTCAGTCGAACTTGCTTATCCTTAGGATTCAACCAACCAACAATACTAGAACGGAAATATTCCTATATTAATACAATTCAAGGCTCCCAAACCACAAGCTACAGACTTATAGTTGTTCTGCCACAACCACAAACTGCAGACTTATAGTTGTTCCACAAGTGGCAGATGCAAACTCCTCAATTGAGGCACAATCACCACATGGCATAAACCGAGATTTTAATAAAAAATTTAATGCAGATGCATTAACCAAGATATGCACAGAGTTACAAACAGTGATGACTGGGCGTATAATCATCATGATGAGCAAGATGCAATGATTCACAGCATCAACATATAATATAGTTATAGATTATAGATTCCACTACTACATTGTCCAATGTGTTATTGAAGGAGATGTGCACGGTCAAGAACTGAAATCTGATGTCATTAAAGGGCAACACAATGTAGGCTTCATCTAGTATTAAACAGAAAACATGGCTATACTTTGGAACAAAAATATATCAATATAAAATTACTAATCAAAAGAAAGCAAACTGCAGGGGAAAAAATCCATGGAAATTTGTGTAATTCACCTTTGACTTTATTGACCAGCCATTTTGCTCCACCTTCAATGGTGCTAGAAAGTGACTGTTTGAATCAAGCAAGAGGTTACATCGTTAGGTCGGGACAGGTAGTTTAAGTAGATTAATATGCACTAATTTGGTGCAAATACACAAAATAATTAACATAACAAGAGTAGCAAGAATTATGTGAGCTATCCAGATATCGTGACTATCTCTTACCGACACGGGTGTCATCAGAATCAATTAAAATTATCTGAGTTCTCAAATTTGTTACCCAATTCAGCCTTGGAGGAGAAATTAAAAATAATACTAAAGTTAGGGAAGACGTCAAACCACAAAGCAACTGGAAAGGATTAAGCCTTTCAATGAAGGTCATGATCACAACTTAAATCACTCGATTCCACTAAAATAATAAAATGTTTAATACTTCAGAACCACATAGATCAATCTTAGTATATGATGTGCAAATTTTTTTTTTTTTTTTTTTTTTGAACAAAGGCCTTAGCCCGGTGTTGAACCTGGGACCTCTCATTTCCCAACCCAACCCTATACCACTAACCCAAATCTCAGTGGCAGTATATGATATGCAATTAGAGTTGGAAAGTGACAGACTCAAAGATTATCCTCTTTTTGCCTTTTCATGAGGCGTTGATATTCAGAGTAACATTACTGCTTGGTCACTGACATAGAGTAACAATGTACCTCCTTTATTCAAAGCATTTGTCTGCACATTGCATGAAGGAAAGTCATGAAGTCGTTGAAGCATATTTAACATCTTAGTTAAGGTATCCAGGTTTCTACTATCAAAAATGTGCAAGCCAACATCATTAAGCACAAAGTTTTCTAGCTTGTAGGCCAACCTAGTAGACCTAGGTATTTCTACTACTCGGTTTCCATTCCTTTCTAACTCTCGATCTTTTCATAATCATTGTTGTCAAATTAAACCTGAATCGATTTTTCATTAAGTTGCTTATACAAATAAAATAAAAAAACCTATGAGGGTTTTTTTTTTTTTTTTTTTTTTTTTTTTTTTTTTTTTTTTTTTTTTTTTGAGAAGATTAAAAAAGTTGTATTTCACGCAAAAATGTCAAATAGGACAGTAATTAAATAAATTAATAAACTGCAGTTTTTTAACAAGAGGGCATCCTCTTTAATTAGTATCAACATAAAAGCAAATTATTGAAAAAACCCCAAAAAGGGTTAATTTTAGAGCTAAACTCAAAGGGATGATATATAATTTAAGACAAAATTGAAAGAGATGATACAAATTATATAATTAGAGGTTGGAATGAAATGCTCAGAGACTGACATTGAGATCGTCGCCGACGGAGGAGATCTCCTTGTTGGCCCTCTTGCTGAACCAGTAAGATCCCACCTTGTTCAGCACCTGATCCATCTCTCTCTTCTCGATCTCGAATTAGATCTCGCTCGTTCCCTTCTCCTTCCTCTCTACCAGAAAAGGAGAAGCCTTTGTGAGCGAGACTCTGCCGACTTTTTCTTCCAATTTCGTCGATGATTAATTTGCAAGTCTTATCTATTTTCCAACCGGGCCTGTTGGGCTAGGACCGCTTGAGCCGGAATTGGGCCCTGTGTTGTATTAGGCCTAATCAAATTTTAAAAAGGTTAATTTTAGTTTTATCCTTGATTACCTTAAAAAAACACTCCGAATTTTTTATCCTTGATTTATTATAATTTTCTTAATTAAAAAAGTACCCAAAATGCTTAGGTGAGGTCAAGACATCACTCTCTTAAATAAACGGTCTTGAGTTCAATTCCGCCATCTGCAGTGGTAAGCACCCCAAAGATTTTATCTCCCATAATTGAGTCTGTGGTGAAAGGAGAGGTGCATCCTTGTTGGCTAAAATTTGAATATTTTAGTCAATAAGCTATTATTATGCCCGGTAATTTAAAAAGAAACTTAAGAATGTGACATTCATAAATATATACCTATTTTCTAACCAACCTTGTGATTATGGGTGAGCATCGGTCGGTTCGGTTCGGTTTTTACTAATTTTTATAAAATCGAACCGGTCCGATTAGACTTAGTAATCGAACCGAACCGAATTGACTCAATTCGGTTCAGTTTTTCGATTAGGCTATTATATTGCTATCATTTCTTACATTTTTAATCGCTCTTATATTATCATCCTTTAATATTCTAATCTCAAATATCCATTGCCCAAATTAGAAATAAGGAAAACACCTTAAACTTAATGTGAATTGTAAATTTCATATTCTAAAACATTTATATTGTATTTGAGCTCTTAATATCAAAGCTCATATAATTATTACTAACTTTTATTATAAGAATGAAATAAAACTATATTAATATAAATATTATTCTCAATTGTGATGGTGTATTTAACATAGCTTTCACATATTCAACATAAAAAAAATGCTACTACAAAAAGTAATGAGATCAGTTTCCACCAGTTTTTATTATGAACTATATGATTCACTAAATTGAATTTGAGTAGGGTGATATATAGGGTGAGAGATTCGGTTCGGTTCGGTCGGTTTCGTTTTTTGGAACACAAAACCGAAACCGACCGAATTAGTGCTGTTCGGTTGGGTTCGAGTTTGGGTTTCGGTTTTGGTCGGTTATTTCGGCTATAACCGAACTCTGCTCACCCTACTTGTGATACGATGCGGCATAGTATTGAGGGCGTGAGGATCGACGTCCGCATTAGTGAAGACATTTATAATAGTGGCAGCGATGGTAATTGAAAGTGGTGGTAGTAAGTAGCATCAATGATGGTGGTTGTGGTGGCGACGGGCGACCCGAGGAACGACGAGAATAGTGGGTGTGGGGGGTAGTGGTGGCATTGGGAGGTGGCAACGAAGCAGCAATATTGATGACAATGTTAGTCGTTGTGTCGACAATAAGGGGTGACACCCCGTGACAACGAGGTGACGATGGTGGCGGGATTGGAAGTGATGGGCAACAATGTCAATGGCAAAATGTGGTGGCAATGTCAGCAATGACGACAATAATAGTGGTAGCAACAATAATGATAATGACGATGTAGTAAAGGTGACGTCAATTGCAGCATAATAGTGACAACAATACTTGGACGCGACCATAAATATTAAGAGGGAGTACTAACAACAACTACAATAAGACCTCATTATGGGAGTGGCAATGATTGCAATGGCTATAGTGACGAAAGACAAGGAAAAAATAACAAGTTATTTAGGGAACACTTTTTTTTTACACTTTTTTTTCTTTTGAACTCTCACTTCTTAGAAATATAAAGCACTCATCTATCACGAGAAAAAAGAAATCATGCTCCCATGAATGAGAGATTTGATACTTACTGTTTAAGGGTGGAAGGTGGAAGAAGGAAGTGAAGAAGTTGTAATAGTTCCCTTTAAAATTTGAGAATTGGTTAGTAAGTTTTCTGGTGTTTAGTTGTTGTTGGAAAGTGTGATTTGAAAAATGTTATGCCTTTTCCGGTATTTGGATGGTAATGTGAAAGTAGAAGTGGAAAAATTGACCACAAAGTTGACCGCAAAATAATATTAAAATAAAAATTAATTAAAAAGAATAAAAAATAGACTGTAATTATAATGCAAGTAAAATTACATTATCAAAAATTAACTATTTTGTGTTACAACTTATTGCAAATGAGAGTTATATGACCACAAAATTAACCGTAGCACTCTGGAAGTGAGGAAATGGTTGTGTAAAAGAGAAAGAGAAAAGGAAAAAGGGTTTCTTTTTTTTTTTTCCGATGTTTAGATAGATAAGAAAGTGAGCAATTACACTTCCGCATTTCCTTACTTCCGCCCACTTCCTTGCAACCAAACACGCCTGAGAATCTAATAATCTTGAGAGTACGAAGTTAAGCTTGTATCAAATATGGAATTTGTCTGAGAATCTTAGATTCATAAGTAGGTTCCCACGTGCCAAAACCACTTCTTCCCGCTCCTTTTCGAGTAGTTGTGAAACGCGATATAAAATTTAACTCGCTATAACTTCATTTTACAAGGGTCAATATGCAAAAAACTCTACGTCTTATCCTGGCCGTCCATCTCAGGCTCGATCTGCGTACAAAAACTTCAGAGAGGGGGAGAGAGAGAGAGAGAGTATTTGAGAGAACCCTTTCAAGCGGCGGCGCCACCCCTCCCCCCCCCCCCCGCGGCCCTCGCAGCAAGTAATCTCCCCATCTCATCTCCAAGGTTAGGGTTTCACATGCACTGCAACCTAGGGTTTGTTAGGGTTTTTCCCATCTCAAATGTTGTTAGATCGAGCAGTTTGTTACACGTTGCTACTAATTGTAGTCATGTTGTTTAGATCATTGTATCAAGATTTGATTTTTTTCCTTTCTATAACATTAAACTTATGTAACATGTTTTCTCATCACTGTTGTGGTTAATAAGTGATATTTTCGTTGATTAATCTTCATAAATTATTGTTATGAAACTCTCATTGCTGATTTAACATGGGGCATAGCCCAAAACTCAGTTGCCAGTAGATCAAAGCTCTCTTCTGATCGTTTTATGAATTCTTTGTGAGATATTTGGGCATGCCAAAGTTGTTTTCCATTTTTTGTACTCAATTGAAAATTTTTTGGGGGAAAAGATCTCTCTTTTTTTCTCATGGAACCTTAGACTGCGTTATTTGTTTGTGTAGAAATAGCAGGTAAGAGCAAACAACATGTTTACCGCTAGTAGGAAGATCCAGAAAGACAAGGGCCTCGAGCCCAGCGAATTTGAGTACAATGTTGCTCAGGTTTGTCTCTTTTTTAATGATTGTTTTTTTTGTTGCTGTTCATGTTTTTACACGCTTCAACGCACTAAATACTTGGTTACTTGCAGTCGATCTTTGATTTGGAGAATACCAATCAGGAACTGAAGAGTGACTTGAAAGATCTTTTCATCAATTCTGCAGTGTAAGTTTAAGAATTGTGTAAATACTACGGTTTAGTTTGAACTTTGAACAGACCTGAGTGGAGGTTGTATATATGCAGTCAGATTGATATGGCTGGGAACCGCAAGGCGGTGGTTATTCATATTCCCTTCCGGTTGAGGAAGGCTTTCAAGAAGATCCATGTGAGGCTTGTGAGGGAATTGGAGAAGAAGTTCAGTGGAAAGGTGAGAGTGATTTTTTTTAAAACTTTTTTTTTGGCTTTCCTCGCACATGATACTGAAGTAATGAACAGTGAAAAACCTTTCTTATGATTTCTGAAAGAGGTTTTATTATTTATGCAACTTGTCAAGTGCTGTGATCTTAATTTGTTTGATCTCCTAATTTAGATTTTAAGTTGGAGTGTGAATTTGGTCAATATTCTTGTAGAGCCACTGTTTTAAAGCTGTTACTGCCTAAGCACCTCAATGCCCGGGAGAGGCCAGTGCCATTCTTGGGCACTCCTCACTGGGTTAAATAGGTCAGAGCCAATTTGACGATTCCTCTATTGGAATATATTCATCCGTAAATTGTTTTGTTGTATGCCCTTTAGTATGTTGGCAGTACAGGCATATGTTGAGGAGCACAAAATAAGTTTTCTTTTAAGAAAAAATAAGACAATTATCTAATTGAGATCTGTTCGAGGACATTTTTCTGTTGCACCTTCTTTCCCATTCTTACTTTTATTGCTCCTTCTCTCATTCTCTTCTGCACTTCTTCTCTGGACACCATACGCAGCTTTACTCTAATCATTACTGTACCAGCAAAGCTCTCCAGCCTTTTGAGAAGCCCTTCAACCAGTTCACGGACTAGAAAACCTATTGAAAATAAGGTTTTAAATGTTATTTAGTATTTTTCTTATATTGGTGCCTTGTTCCATATGATTGTCATTGTTGGTACTTCGTTGCCTTGTGCACGATACTGCATTGCCTTGATTTTACAGTTCATCTTTTAACTCAGTGTGAAACTCTAAGTGAAGTTATTGCCTTCACAATTTTCTTTGCACCGCAGATTAAAAGAAAAAACACCACACTTAAACTTTCAGTTAGATTGAAGTCACAAAAATTTGGATCCTTGATTTAAAAAAAGCATTGTACTAAAAATTATTGTCAGTTTGAAGAAAGCTGAGGTTACATATCATTGTCAAACTGTATCAATACCTAGCTGATTATACAAAGATCATCATGGAATAACATGACACGATAAGTTGCTGATAGGGAGTATAGACAGGATAAGACAACAAGATACAGAGTGACCCTTAAAATTTATTTATTATATGTTATTTGGAGTGTGATGAAGCATTCATTTCATTGGAGCATGCTGCATATGCATTCCTACATTTTGACTTTAAACTTAATGTACGACACATCTCAGAGAGTGTGACCTAGGAATCAATCTTTATAACACCTATTTTAAAACTTCAATAAATATCAATATCTTGTAAATGCCTTCTTGTTTTGCAATTAATTTAATCCAACCTATTTTTTATGGTTTATTTGTATCCCATGAAAAGCATTTGATCATTTCATCTTTAATATCTTGTCCATGTCGTCCGGAGTTTAGAATCTAGAATTTTGTATTTGTATCTCCCTTGTTCTTTTTTGGTTGAACTTTTCCTTGAGAAGCCTATTTGAATCTCTTATGAGTCCCTCCTTTCCAAAGAAAACTTTAATATTAACATGGCTGATCAAAATAGATAATTAGCTCCTTTCTGTTTAAATTATATGTGTAAGGGCTGATTGATTTGGTATAGTTTACAGCTCTGAGCTTTGATTTTTAAATTTCATTTTTAAAAAAATAGATTAGACTGCTATAATTTTGTTTAAGGCTCAAAGTATACCCGGCAAGGACTATTCAGCATTCAGGAGTCTGTGTAGGTCCATTATCTCCAAAGAAGAATTGATGAGCCCTTTTCCATGAATTTATAATTTCTGACTCTAGTCATATTATGAACTTGAAGGTCTGCTTTTCCCAATCATTCAAAGTTACCAACTAGAATATATCTATTTTTATTTAACAGTTGCAAACCATCCTTATTCCTTTACCCTCTTGTAATGACATATACTGGATGTTTCTTAAAATCTTGTAACTAATATGGAATATGTTGTCTTCATGTAGATTTGTTTTTACTACTTTACTAGCTTTGTAAGCCATCCACGTAAAATTTGGGCTCCTGAATATACCAGTTTCAGTTATTCTCCTTCTTGACTCCCTGGGCACTATTTTGCCTAGATCTTTTCTACATGGAGAAGACATTATTTGCTCTAGTTAGGTCATTTACTTTTTGTGGTTTTATCTTATCGAATGTTTTCCTTTTGCTGCATTATCTCTATTATCCCAGGATGTGATCTTCATTGCATCTCGAAGGATCCTGAGGCCACCAAAGAAGGGTTCAGCTGTTGTTCGCCCTCGCAACCGCACGCTCACTGCTGTACATGAAGCCATTTTGGAGGATGTTGTTTACCCTGCGGAAATTGTTGGGAAGCGTGAAAGATATCGCTTGGATGGTTCCAAGATCATTAAGGTGAGAGTAATACTTAAAAAGACTTCTGGCTAAATCTTTTGTTTGACAGACAGGTAATATGATTGGGTATAGATTAAGTGTGTTGAACGCAGATCATAATTCCTTATTTCATTAGGTGCTGACTGATGAGCTACTTATGAAGTTATTGAAGATAATTCCTATTGGATGCTAGTTTATTTTAATTCTTTACTCTGTGACTTGTTTAAACAAAAATAAGCAAAGTGGATCATATTCTCAGTAGCTAACATTTTTTTCTTAGTGTCAGCCGTGTTGTCATTCAGGGCTAATTTGTAAATGATGATTTTGCTTTATTGTTACGTGACGTGTTAGTTTCTTGTCGCAGATCTTCTTGGACCCAAAGGAGCGTAACAACACCGAATACAAACTCGAGACATTCTCAGGAGTCTACCGCAGGCTTTGTGGCAAAGATGTCGTGTTCGAGTACCCTGTGACCGAGAGCGCATGAAGTTGCTTTCTGTCCATTTTAGTGGCATTTCTGGATATCTTCAAAATTAGGACAGTTCTTAGGCATTTTTATTCAATCAAATGTTTTGCGAGTGGAAAAATTAAGATCTTTTGATGTTATTTTTTTATCTTAATTTTTATTTTCATGGTACTGTTGTGGCAACAGCCTAATTTTCTGGAGCAAATTGGGTGATTGAAGCACATTATCACTTACATATTAGTATTTTTCCTTGTGAATTTCTGGCTTCTATTGTTTGGTTCTGCAGTGAATCCGTGCTTTGTGTATCAGAGATTTGAGTATTATTAGAATTTTTAGGTTATGCGCCTCTTCATGAGCTGTTCTTTAATACATGATGAAAATATTTGAAAACTATTGTGTAAAAGTTACTTGTAACATGGGTCTCGATAAAATGTCAGATTTTGACCTTTCTACTGAACACTATGGAATTGGTTACATTAGGTCTCGGCGAAACTTGCAAGTGACACTTGGCTTCCAGTTTCATGATGTAGTTTAATTGTAGATAGAGCAAATACTCATTAATCAGGGTTGATTGATTTTTAGGTTCACAAAAAACCACTAAATAAATGCCTGACTTGTGACGATCATACATTTTAATCATGGAGACGAGGGGAAAATGGTGCGCTATGGCTAGTCTTTTTCCGCGTTGTCTCCCTTATACAGGTCTCTGCACTCAAATTACAACACAAATCATCAACCATCACCACCATCAACAACAATTTGAGAGGCAGGCTTGACTTCAACTGCTGCATCTTAAGCTTATTTGGCTTCAGAGCTCAGCATACCAAGCTAAACTGGTAGACTTTTTAAGCAAAATTCATTCTCAGAAAGTACCAAAATTAGGAAGATTGCAGCTCCAGAGTTGAAGTAAATGGCAACGACGGGCGTAATCAAGCACCAATGTTCTCAATAACAGCAGCCTTGTTCATCCTCTTCACAATTCCTGCTATAACCTGCAAACATGGAGTCGTCAAAAATCCTGGTAAAAGAAAAATGGTCGATGTTCTCAAAAGCCACTGGAACCAGAGCACATGTCAGGGGATTTGATAGGGTTAAGTATGCAATACCTTGCCAGGTCCCAACTCGTAGCTTTTCCCAAGCCCTTTGTTCAAGAGAGTCTTCACGGTCAACTCCCACTGAACTGGAGAAGTCACCTGTTCTTGAAGAGAACCGCTGTGAAAAATTCTAGCATACTTGTTTGTTGGCAGTATGCAAAATTTCATGGCAGGAGTAACTCACCTGACGAGCCAAAATGTTTTTGATCGTGTCGGGATCAGAATGTGGCAGTGCATCCACGTTTGATATGACCGGTATCCTGGGTTTTCTTATTTCTGTTGCTGCCAATGCAGCCTCCAATCTCGAGACAGCTGGTTCCATGAAGCTCGTGTGAAAAGCACCAGCAACTGCTAGGCGCACCTGAAATCCGATAATAGAAATTTACCATGCCAATCATTGCTTTCGGATCTTATGGTTTTCGAAATCTAAGGCAAACACTAGAAACTACAAATTAATATTATTACCAAGTAATTGACAGTTTGATTATTAAGAGGGTTACGCAATTTGAAAATTAAAACATATGCTATTAGCTCCCTGGAATAAATGATGACCGTTAAAGTTGAAGTCAAACCATTTAAACATGTATTATAATGACCATACGTTCATAAAACCTATAATGCAATTATAGGCTGCAAGATAAACCACTCACTTCTAGAGGGATTTTGTTCTCACCATGCTTAATATCTCTGAGCGAGCATCTCAAATTATTTTCAGTCAATAGAATTGCATGTCAATAACCAAACAGTAGAAACTGCCACTTGAATTATGAACAAGTAATTGACAGTTTTCCTTTATATGTACAAATTATATGAAATACAAGAGAGAGCCATGTGAAAAAGTTATATGATATGGATGTGGCTTTGGACTGATGTTGACGTTGAACTTCGATGAAATCAACAATAAAAACTTAAATTGCACTGATATATAGAGGATTTAATCTTAAAACATTTTTGAGCACTTACTGTCATCCGAGCCTTAAATGATTTTGCCTTAGCTTCAACTGCTTCCACTCCTTTGACACCACCGGATACAGCATAATTACCCTTAAAAATGCATTTCAGTCAAAAGCAATGATTTGACATAACACTAAGACGCTAAAGGTAGTGGAGAGATATCATACTGGACATAGAAAATTTGCAATTTGGACTTTATTTTTCTCATCAACTTCCTCATTAGCTGCATCACATAACAACTGCACTTTTTCTGAATCAAGTCCTATAACACTAACCATAGCACCATCAGCAGCATCTGCAGCATCCTGAAGGAAATATGGAAGATATGTGATTATGAAATCTCTCCTGAACGAGTCAACATAAGTTGAACAGCACTGGATTACTTGCAACACTAGGTCTGCCAGCTAACCTGCATGGCTTCTCCTCTAAGCTTGACAAGCTTGAGACCATCCTCGAAGCTAGGAATTTATTCACAAAAGTAGCACAGGTTATAACAGTTGTTAAAAGAACAAGATAGATATAAAGAAACATGTGGAAAAGTGACTAGATATCATCGTATCCCAAAAAGTTTTTGAGATTTGATACTTGCTTAATGAGTTTCTTAATGAGTTCAAGTCAAGGTTTGAAATATCGGCCAATACCGATACATATGGCCGATAATGCTGACTGATACGGTCCTGAAATTGCCGATACGACCGCGGCAAAACAGCCGATATTTCTGATATTGTCGATCAATATCAAAAACCTATGGTGGATTCCGATACCGATACCATGACTTCAGACCTTGGTCCAAATCATAATGGTTGTTTGAAGAGTTTCACTCTTGATGTAAACAATGCAATTAACAATGTGGATATGTATGGAGATATTGTAGATCCAGAATACCTGAAAGCCCCAGCAAACGCAAGAGCTGTATATTCTCCCAAGCTTAGACCACAGGTGACATCTACAGAGTTGATAATATGCTGACCACCATCATGTGCACGTAGTACCTCCACAGCAGCTAAGCTTGTGACATATATAGCTGGCTGCAGACGACATTTATTCCCTAATTATCTTCCTATTGATAAAATTAGCATGACAGTAGCAATAGCATCACTGAGCGACATAATTGTAGCTACCTACCATACTACTGACACTTGTAATATTTGTCAATTCTTGAATATAATTGCTTCTGATATGAACTATCACCTATGATTTCAACTGTTCTTTCACAGTAACAGCACTGACTTCATCTTAGCTCTCCAGTACTAGTACTATATTGATAGTTTCACAATGTTTTGTTAATTCACAAAAAATAACTTTTTATAGTATGGAGGTATGATTTAAACTGTTTCTAGCACAGATCACCAGTCATAAAGAAAGCATCTTACCAGTTCGCTGCAGTTTTCAAGACTATATCCAGTGAACTAAAAACATAAAGATGCCTGTAATAGAGAGATAAATGCAGCAACATGAATAAGAGAGAAACTCTATATAACATACCTGGCTTATTACTGTGGAATCAAGCTTTTCTTTTGAACCGTTGCTGCACACATCTAGGAGATTGAACCTGAGATTGAGGAATAAAAATGATGAGGAGAGGATACTGGAATGGCTCTTCCAGTTGTAAGATGCAATTATTATTATTATGAATAGACACAAAAATTACCTAGAGTTGAAATAATACAATAGAAAAGGGGAACTAAAAACACAATCAGCATACCCTAGAATATCATTTGCTTTCTCAAACAGTTCAGCAGCAGCCGGTACGCTCTGGGCTTCCACCCCCATTCCAACAGTTTGTGCACCCTGATGTGCAAGAAAATGTAAGAATTATATCATTTGGAATGCACATTGGGATTATTCTTAGGACCATCATAGAAGCTCGCAGAAATACAAAGCAAGTAGAAACTAACCAGGAATATGGTATTTCAGCTTCAAGTAAAATTTGAAAATTACATTGCCACAACTTTATGCAGCCTGAAACCCAACACTCTAGGCTGACGAAATTGATATTAAAAGCCATTGGCAGATACAGCTAACCCTGATACCAATACAAAGATTTTAAACCATGCTTGGAAGGATTTGTACAAACCGAAAAAAGCATGATGAGCTTGGAATTCATCAACTCAAATCTTGCATGACGGCTCAAACTAGCTGAAAGCTTCATCAATAAGGCTTACGGGTTGGGGTTGGACACCTACATATGTCTACATCCATCACAAAACCTTTTGGAAGGCATCTCTCACAACTTGCACTCTTGGTTTATATATCATTCTCAACTTGCAGGATCTTCTTCAAGCTAGAATTCACTCCAATTTATGATGAGGTAATCCTATCCTTTTTCCTTCACCCGTGATTTCTTGGAAAGTCATTTCAAAAGGTGTTGGTAACCGATTGAGATTTTGAGAACTCAATGACACTATGCTCTCCACCTTGATTCGAAATGAAACAGGGAGATTTCTTGGTCATGGTTCTTCTTCCTATTTGGAATTAATTTAGTCAAACATATGCAACTTGGAGATTGGACCAATATTGATCCTTTCAATTATGTTTGTAGCTGCATTAGGTATTTTACCTCAAAGTTGGCCAAAGAATTTCTTCTACCAGACCCCATATACATTACTGGCACAAACTCTTTTGGCTATGTAAGATCAACTACCAAGAACACTTTTGTTTTATGAAAAGCATCTTTAGAGTCTATAGAGTCTAAGGATAAGAAATCTTTTAATCAAAATTTGACATTACTTGAGGTCACACATAACGCATATGAGGAAGTCAACAACAGCTCCTCTTAATTACTCCTATTGGATTCTTCATGACTTCATGCATCACTTGCAAGATACAACATCAACTTCCAAATGGAATCCTAAATATGACTATGGAGTTCATTCACAACTCACATGCTTTCGTGTAAGGGAATCATACTGAATCCTTCATGCACCACTTATTAGATGCAGTATTGACAACCCAAGGGAAACCAAAGTAGCTATGGAAATTTTCTTAGGCAAGGAAACGAAGGGCTTGCTCGAGATGTCCTAGCCAATAAGTTTGGAAGCTCTGATGATAGCTGAAAGGAGGAATACATCATGATTTTAGATCCAAAAAGATGCTCATATACATGCATTCTGGATGTATCTGCTACGCTTGCAACATTTAAGGAATGAGATTATCATCTAGCTTTACTTTCTTGTCTTAGACCTTGAATGATCACCTTGATAATCACGAGTTCCTTTTTCTTGTCGATAAGTTATAGCTTCTTACGGTCCTGTTTTATCACACCTCTTTTCTCAAACATATTCATTTTACATTTAATGTAATTTTCGTTTCCATGGCCCCCGTCCACACTCTTCCTTCAGATGTGCCGCCAAATAAATGCTCATCAAGCGAATTCAAACAAGCCTGCGGTGCACTTGTTTCACGCCTTCACAGGTTGGAAACAATTAGTTTCATCAAAAATTCACGAATCTAAATTCTAAATTAATGACTTTGGTTTCATACTTCCATTAGAGCTATAAACAGTCCCCAGTACTCTACCACTCCTTAGTCTACTTACAAAGCAACTCAATTGATCAATCAGTTCACCTCATTAACATCAATCCACAACCAGTTAACAACCAAAACCCTAGAAAGATCAGACAACAGCAACAATTACCTGACCGGGGAAGAGAAATGCACAACTCGGCTTGTAATCCTTAAAGAGGTCGTCTCCGGCGACGGCCTCCCGAGATCCCACCGAAACGCTCATCGAAACCCTAGATCTCCACGGGTTCCTCCCGAGAGAGCTCCCGACTCCATTCCTCGAGACCTTCGGGAGAGAAACCGCCGGCATCAGCGCACAGGAAAGCGAAGACATCTTGAAATTGGCGAAGAGATCGGGGAATTGAGCTATTGGAGAGGAGAAAGTTTGGATTTTTGGGCGGAGCAGTTGAAGAGTTGGGGATCGGAGCATATAAGAAGATGGCGGCGGAGTCTACGAAGTACGCGGGGTTTTAGGTTCGGAATCCAACGGTCTTTTTTGTGGAGTGTGACTGTGTGAGAGGAGTTTGAGAAAGGATCGGGGATTTCGAAGTTGTTGATTCTGATTTTTGCATATTGATCCCTTTCAATGCCAATTTTTAGCAGATTCATCCCCACAATTTTGCACTGCATACCCTGGCAAAATTGCAATCAACCGTAGCCAGACATGCTATCGGGCCTGGCATGGACATTATTGAGCCCGGCATTTCCTGTTTAACCCATCTCTTCGTTGAAAGGCAACATAATAGAACAATTTCGTACCTTTGTAGGCTAAATCGTGGAATATATTTATGTTCATGTTTGCTTGCTGTAAAATCGAACGGCGAAGAGGAGAGAGGGGAGAGGAGAGAGGGGAAGAAGAAGAAGGTATGGGAAGATGAGAGAGGGAGAGGGAAGAGAGGAGCGAGGAGTAAGGAGGGGGGAGGTGGGGAGAGAAGGGAGGAGATAGCGGCTCAATTCTCTCTGTGTCTCTCTCTTTTGGAGGACAGATGGATGGACAAAGTCCAAGAACGAGTCACAGGAGAAATCTCATTTCGCTCGGTTTGATTAGATTTCATTGAAGTTTTTTTTAAGGGAATGCGTGGTAGAACTTTTCTCTACCATTTCTTCTAAAGAAAAGGAAAAGAAAAGAAATAAAAAAGAACATAATGGAACAACTTGAGATGTAATACTTGAGAGTTTGACACTACACATTCCCAGGGTCACTGGATAACTTGTTAGGTTTTGTTTCCTCTCATATCTAATATTACTTGTAGGATAACGGTCGAGAGGCTTTATCAAACTCATCATAAGAGTGTATTCTTCTTAGATTAGGATGTACCACGACGAGTTTATATATATATATGTATTTTGTTTCAACATTTTTTATTTCCGTTTTATTCATCTTTTCATTGACAAAGCAAACAGGCGACCATACTCTACTTTCCGAAAAGAAAAAGAAAAATTAGAAGCTTAAAAGGCCTTCTTTGGGCATGTGATGTGCCAACTGTACCTTTTCTCCCAACAAACTATAAAAACAAACCAAATCATCCAAACAAAGTATCCAGAATCCTCCTAAAAAACAGAGTGATTACAATCATCATCTCCTTTCTTGGTCCAACTTGAACTACACATATTTGCCTGTACCCACCAGTCTCATTTGCTTCTTGTCACTATTATTCCCCCCTCACAGCCTGTACTACAAATTCCACCATCTCATGACAGTTTTTATTCCCAAATTGATAGTTTGCTTTCTCATTAAAACAAAGCCTTGATGAACACTCCACTCTCACTTCCAGCATTCAGCTTCATGTTCCCTCAACGTTGACACTGAAGCCTCCCCCAATTCATTCATATATGTACTATGCTCTCTCTCTCTCTCTCTCTCTCTCTCTCTCTCTGTGTGTGTGTGGATTCTCATGTATCTTTATGGGTTCTCACTGAGACTAGTTGTTGATGATCCATGTCTGCAGTTGCCCAATGCCTGGTGGTTTATTGACTGGATATTGAGTGCTGTAGGGAAAATCAACAAACAGGATAAGTGAACGGGCCAACATCTGTTGCATTTGCAATGCAAGTGGATTAAGGACAAAATCTAGTGGATCCACCACAGTTCTGATTCTTTGAGTGATAAGGATTAAGCCCTAATTAATCCATGTCAGCCCTCTTAAACTCTTCTAGAATGAACCATCAATCTACCCATCACTGGACAGTTCTGTATACTGCGAAAGAGGTGTCGTTGGTAGCTTGACTGAAAACAAACGAATTTCTGTTTGATTCTGTCTTCGTGCACTATGTAAACTCCTAAAACATGTTGGGTATCCTGCTTAACAAGAATCAATCTGACAACTTATCAAGATCACTGAGATATCAACAATCTAATTGGCCAGGTCGGCAAATATCAGGTGGGAGGTTTTCCGTTCAATAGAACGTTCCTTAATTCAAGAACCACCTTTCAATTTCCTTCCTTGGTTTAAGCACCAATTAGACTGAATCCAAGTCAGTCTCGATATACTGTAAAGTATATCCCCTGTATAAAGGACTTAATCCACTTATACAGTAACACTTAGACTAAATCTAAGTCAATCTCGATATACTGTAAAGTATATCCCCTGTATAAAGGACTTAGTCCACTTATACAGTATTTGAAGTGAGGTACGCTTTCAGCGAATCTCCTTAAGACAATTACGTCCCCCGCACCGGTGCTAACGGGATAATGGACGCTGGTCTCCCAAGATACAACACTTCTTCACGGTATTTGGATAGCACTACCAAATCACCGTACGGTCGAACCGTAGTCAACCAGTACCTACACAGGATTAGCAAAACAGCGGTTATAACGACAAATTTCAAATGAATATTTGTCTTACTCTTTTGGAGGAACACCCACTGTTGAGGACGTAGGAAGGTTGAAGAATTTTGACAGAATCTCCTTTAGGAAGTCGCTTTGGATTCCCACTTCACTTGGAAGTCGCGGATTCCCACTTCGTTGGAAGTCGCTCTGGAAGTCGTGGATTCCCACTTCGCTGGAGCCCAGTTCAGAACCGAAGTCAGAACTTTTAGAGAGAGAGAGAGAGATCTCAGATTTTGGTGTGTCTTAAAATGAGAACTTGGAATGCTTTATATAGCATTCCAAAAGGGGCCTTCAGGTCTGAACCCAACCAAAGGCTGCAACCTTTGGTCTGCCAACTGGTTCGCAACCTTTGGCAGGCTGCAACCTTTGGTCTGCCAACTGGTTCGCAACCTTTGGTCTGCCAACTGGTTCGCACCCGTTGGCTGTCCAACTGGTTCGCGACCGTTGGCGGATCGGTTCAGATCCTGACAGCGGAGCGGGCAGTCCAACAGGTTCGCAACCTGTTGGTGGATCGGGTCCGGTCTGGTTTGGAAGTGGATCTGGTTCGGATCATACCTTGAAACCCAATTCAAAAAGAACCAGGCCAGGTAGGGAACCCGAACTCACTCAGACCCAAACCCAAACCCAAACCCAAACCCGGACCCGAGCCCGAGCCCGGCACCGGCTCCGGCCGGCCGCCGCCGCCGCCGCCGCCGCCAGCGGCGGCGCGCGCGCGCGCGCACATACGTGCATAGTTCTCTCCTTTCGCGCGCGCGAAAAATCCAAGTACCCAAAGGGCACGCCCTTTGTTCTCATTTTTCTCTATTTATACCCCATGAGCTTCCATCACATGGCCAATGTGGGACTAAATGCATGTAGCTAACTTTAGTCCCTTTTGGCTTTGAATTAGGCAATCTTTGGACTTGAATATCTCATTCATTCGAAGTCGGAATTGAACATGTGAATATACCACGTTCATCACAAATGGAAGGAGAACACACTCCAACCATCATCCGGTTGATTCGATCAACGGATCTTGCCATAATTCATCTCGAAGATTCACTTTTATATTCTTCAATTCCAACAATCCCCCACAATGAATGGAGATTCAAGGAAATGACACACAAAGAGACTGACTCTATTGTGTAAGGTACTTTAGAAAAGAAACTGCATAAGGATAGGTGAACTAGGTCTTGAACCTTCCATAGCGAAAGCTTTATCGGACTTACTGGCTAATCAGTGAACTAGGTCTTGAACTGTTAGCCGTTAGTGTAAGCCAAGTCAACAAGCTTCACACAGTAACTTTCCAAATCAACTTTGGTTCTCTGTTGTGTCCGTTTTGGCCCTGGACATTCTTGATTTCAGAGAGTATCTTTAGGGAATAACAGCCTCCATAGAGATTCCCAAAGAGCCGACCCAACTCTATACTCACATAGGTGATGGACCTATTAAGAGTAGTCTACTCTACTCCACTTGTTTAGTAACAAGATATAGGCATCATTAAAAGCATTTAAGCTTATCCTTAATCCACTTGTAGAAAAGCACTTATGTGCACCTTAGGAATGGATTGGAGTCAAGCTCCCAAGTGCTTACTTGCTGAGTCAATCATAACTAGTTTTTCCTCTTGAACTTAGTCTGTGGGATCTCCAGTCGCTAAGTGAGGTTTCCATTAAGCTGACTCGGTAAGGTTAGGCTTTTAGACCCATTCCCCTCGATGCGCAGTTTATACGCTCTCCACTTAAACTTTAGTAAGCGGATCCGCTAAATTATCCTTTGACGATACAAAGTCAATAGAGATAATTCCATTTGAGAGCAACTGCTTCACGGTATTATGTCTACGACGAATATGTCTAAACTTACCGTTGTATATCATATTTTGTGCCCTAGATATAGCTGCTTGATTGTCGCAGTGTATACATATAGCGGGCACTGGCTTTTGCCATAACGGTATATCTTCTAAGAATTGTCGAAGCCATTCTGCTTCTTCTCCAGCCTTATCTAAGGCTATGAATTCCGATTCCATAGTGGAACGGGCAATACATGTTTGCTTAGAAGATTTCCATGATACCGCTGCTCCTGCTAGAGTAAATACGTATCCGCTAGTTGATTTTGATTCCTCAGAATCTGCAATCCAATTAGCATCATTGTATCCTTCCAGTACAGGAGGATACTTTCCATATCTCAAGGCATATTCCTTGGTATGTGATACGTAACCCAATACTCGTAGTAGAGCGGTCCAATGTAGATCACTAGGATTACTAGTATATCTACTCAACTTGCTTACAGCGTAAGCAATATCGGGTCTAGTGCAATTCATTAAATACATTAGACTTCCGATAATCTGAGAATACTCTAACTGGCGTATCCCAGTTCCAGTATTCTTATGAAGGTGGACGTGTGGGAGAAAAGGATTTGTATTCTCCTTTATCCCATGGTCCTTGAATCTTTCTATCATCTTATCCACGTAGTGAGATTGAGATAGACTGATTCCATCTGGTGTTCTAGTAATTTTAATTCCTAAAATTACATCAGCAACCCCTATATCCTTCATATCAAAACTGTTGGATAACATTCGTTTAGTGGACTTAATAATCTCAATATTAGTCCCAAGTATCAACATGTCGTCTACATAAAGACAAACAATGATACATGCGTTTCCAACTGTTTTCGTGTAAACACACTTATCGCATTCATTGATAGTGAATCCATCTTTGATCATGACACTATCAAATTTCTCATGCCATTGTTTTGAAGCCTGTTTTAAACCGTATAAGGATTTTACCAATTTACACACCTTGTGTTCTTGGCCCTTGACTTTAAATCCTTCTGGTTGCTCCATATATATTTCTTCATTTAATTCACCATTTAAGAATGCAGTCTTGACATCCATTTGATGGATATCTAAGTTGTGCAATACTGCAATCGCAATCAACATCCGAATGGACGTTATTCTTGTTACTGGTGAATAAGTATCGAAGTAGTCAAGCCTTCTTTTTGTCGATAACCCTGGCTACTAATCTAGCCTTGTACTTATCGATAGATCCATCGGGTTTTAATTTTCGTTTGAAAATCCACTTACACCCAATTGGTTTACTTCCAGGAGGCAAGTTTACCAATTCCCAAGTATGATTACTTAGTATGGATTCTATTTCGCTATTTATAGCTTCTTTCCACATTTGTGCTTCTGGGTTTGACATAGCCTCTTTAAATGTTTGAGGCTCGCTCTCAATAGCGTATGCTATGAAATCTGGACCAAAAGATTTTGAGATTCTAGATCTCTGACTTCTTCTTGGTTCAATTTCCGCATTTACAATTGGTTCCTCGGGCTTTCGTCCCTGAACGCCATCTCGTGTGTTCTTTTCCCAGAAGTCTTATCTGCTTCCCGTTTGTACGGAAAGATATCTTCAAAAAACACAGCATCTCGAGATTCGATAATCATGTTTACATGAATATCAGGTATTTCTAATTTATGAACCAGAAACCTATAGGCACTACTATTCAAGGCATAGCCTATGAATACGCAGTCTATAGTTTTTGCTCCCAACTTAGTCTTTTTAGGTAATGGTGCTAGCACCTTTGCAAGGCACCCCACATTTTGAGGTAATGGTAGGAAGGTGTCCTTCCATGCCATAACTCGAATGGTATAAGACCAAGTTTCTTGTGGGGTACTCTATTTAGAATATGATTTGCAGTTAATAGAGCTTCCCCCCACAAGTTCTGCGGAGCTCCAGAACTTACGAGCATGGAATTAACCATCTCCTTCAAAGTTCTGTTCTTCCGTTCAGCAATTCCATTCTGCTGAGGAGTGTATGGTGCTGTAGTTTGATGTATTATACCAAAACTAGCACATAACTCACTAAAATCATTTGATTCATATTCTCCGCCTCTATCGGATTTTAGAATCTTGATTTTCTTGTTGAGTTGATTCTCAACTTCGGCTTTATATGTTGTAAACATATTTATTGCCTCATCCTTACTGTTCAAAAGATACACATAACAGTATCTTGTACAGTCATCGATAAAAGTAATGAAATACTTTTTACCGCCTCTAGTTGGCATAAACTTCAAGTCACATAGATCGCTATGAATTAACCCTAAAGGTTCTGTATTTCGATCTATTGAGTGAAATGAATTTTTAGCCAACTTGGCCTCAACACAAATCTCACACTTCTTCCAAGTTGAGTTTAGGAATATATTCCAGATTAGACAAGTTCTTTAAAGACTTGTAATTTACATGCCCTAATCTAGCATGCCACAAATTAGGAGACTCAAGCAAATAAACAGAAGAATTTTCTTTATTTATAAGCTTCGGGTACAAATACACAGACTTTTTGTCTACCACTGCAACATTGTCTTTAAAAAGACCATCAACAAGATTCTTGTTTGTTTGAGACGGCTGCGACATTCATTCGCCTTACGCCCCTCTTTGTTGCAGATGTAGCAAGTTCCCTTGAAGCGCATGTTCTTGCCTTCTTGGACCTTGCCTTTGTACCCCTGGGAAGTCTTCTTCCGCTTTAAGCCTTTGGAAGTAGACGCTTTCCCCTTTGAGTCTTCGATCACATTGGCTTTTGCTTCGTAGGAGTTCTTACTGTTCCTTTTCTCGGACTTTCTGTTGTCCTCCTCGATTCGAAGCCTCACAATGAGATCTTCCAACTTCAACTCCTTTCGCTTGTGCTTAAGGTAGTTCTTGAAATCTCTCCATGCAGGTGGGAGTTTCTCCACGATAGTAGCCAACTGAAAAGTTTCAGGTAGGATCATACCTTCAGCTTCTATCTCGTGCAAGATAAGTTGGAACTCTTGCACCTGACTGATGACAGTCTTGCTATCCACCATTTGTATTCCAGAAATCGTCCAACGACGAACTTCTTGGTACCAGCATCTTCAGTCTTGTATTTCTTGTCAAGACTGGCCCATAAATTCTTTGCCGTTGTGATAGGACTGTAGACATTGTAAAGAGAGTCATCCAGTCCATTTAAAACATAATTTCGGCAAAGAAAGTCACATTGAGTCCATGCATCAGTTGCAGGCTCTGGTGGATTTTCCTCCAGGAATCTGGCCAGATGAAGAGTGGTCAAGTAGAAGAGCATCTTCTGTTGCCACCTCTTGAATTCTGTGCCATCAAATTTTCCTGGCTTCTCCGGCTTCGGGTTAGGAAGTGGAGTTGGCATCATAGCTTGTAACGGCATGTTTGGTGCCTTACTTGAGCTATCTTGATTAGTCTCAGACATTTTTTCTGCAAGTTCAAGCAGAACTGAAGTTAGTAACTTCAATTTAATTGTCTTAAGATTGTTGGGTATCCTGCTTAACAAGAATCAATCTGACAACTTATCAAGATCACTGAGATATCAACAATCTAATTGGCCAGGTCGGCAAATATCAGGTGGGAGGTTTTCCGTTCAATAGAACGTTCCTTAATTCAAGAACCACCTTTCAATTTCCTTCCTTGGTTTAAGCACCAATTAGACTGAATCCAAGTCAGTCTCGATATACTGTAAAGTATATCCCCTGTATAAAGGACTTAATCCACTTATACAGTAACACTTAGACTAAATCTAAGTCAATCTCGATATACTGTAAAGTATATCCCCTGTATAAAGGACTTAGTCCACTTATACAGTATTTGAAGTGAGGTACGCTTTCAGCGAATCTCCTTAAGACAATTACGTCGCCCGCACCGGTGCTAACGGGATAATGGACGCTGGTCTCCCAAAATACAACACTTCTTCACGGTATTTGGATAGCACTACCAAATCACCGTACGGTCGAACCGTAGTCAACCAGTACCTACACAGGATTAGCAAAACAGCGGTATAACGACAAATTTCAAATGAATATTGTCTTACTCTTTTGGAGGAACACCCACTGTTGAGGACGTAGGAAGGTTGAAGAATTTTGACAGAATCTCCTTTAGGAAGTCGCTTTGGATTCCCACTTCACTTGGAAGTCGCGGATTCCCACTTCGTTGGAAGTCGCTCTGGAAGTCGTGGATTCCCACTTCGCTGGAGCCCAGTTCAGAACCGAAGTCAGAACTTTTAGAGAGAGAGAGAGAGATCTCAGATTTTTGGTGTGTCTTAAAATGAGAACTTGGAATGCTTTATATAGCATTCCAAAAGGGGCCTTCAGGTCTGAACCCAACCAAAGGCTGCAACCTTTGGTCTGCCAACTGGTTCGCAACCTTTGGCAGGCTGCAACCTTTGGTCTGCCAACTGGTTCGCAACCTTTGGTCTGGATCATACCTTGAGACCCAATTCAAAAAGAACCAGGCCAGGTAGGGAACCCCGAACTCACTCAGACCCGGACCCGGACCCGAGCCCGGCACCGGCCGGCCGCCGCCGCCGCCAGCGGCGGCGCGCGCGCACATACGTGCATAGTTCTCTCCTTTTCGCGCGCGAAAACTCCAAGTACCCAAAGGGCACGCCCTTTGTTCTCATTTTTCTCTATTTATACCCCATGAGCTTCCATCACATGGCCAATGTGGGACTAAATGCATGTAGCTAACTTTAGTCCCTTTTGGCTTTGAATTAGGCAATCTTTGGACTTGAATATCTCATTCATTCGAAGTCGGAATTGAACATGTGAATATACCACGTTCATCACAAATGGAAGGAGAACACACTCCAACCATCATCCGGTTGATTCGATCAACGGATCTTGCCATAATTCATCTCGAAGATTCACTTTTATATTCTTCAATTCTAACAAAACATTTAGAAGGAATCATAGTCGTCCATGTGTTTAAGGGAATCCTGAGCCCTCAGGCGTGCGTCCTCTCCTCTGTGGCAACAGTGGAAGGTACGTGTGCTGTAAGGCATGCCCAATGGGAATCAGGGTGAAAGCCATGAGAAATAATAGCCCGGAGATGCTTCCCTCCACTCTGAAACATCTATTATTTCGAGATAGACTCGTGTAGCTCCAGAAATATCCGAGCCTGAATTTTTCTCATTCAGATATCAACATCCGGCCACCCTTGAAGTTGATCTATATTATTTAAAGTATTTAAAAATAAAAAAAACAAGTGTTTTGAATACTTTTTACTCATCCATCAAGCGGCACAAAATGGACGGCTGAAAGTAGTGAGTTGGTTAGATCTATGTATTTAGACGTACAAATTCTCGATCCCGTCATTGATTATGATTTAAACACTTAAAAGCCCCTACAAACGAATTTTCTTTAGTCTTCAAATGTTTTACACCGTTAAAATTAACCAACTCACTATTTAGGCTATTTCTTTTTTCTTATTTGATGCATGGACAAAAAATACTTAAAATACTTGATTTTTGGTTTATAAATACTTGAAATAATATAAATCAATATCAACAGAATGAATCTTGTATTCGAATGATGTACGGTTGTATTTGAGCTGGAAGGATTAGGCCTCAGATCCTTTTGAAACAACACAAATCTCTCTCCTGTTATTTCTGTCCAACCAAATAGACATCATCATCGTACCACAGTAACAGAGGCAGCGCAAATGGATGCATGGAGAAGGACCTTTCAATGGAGTAACTAGAGAAATACTTTGATCTTTGGTGGAGTTCTTCAACTTTGGGAGCTCTGAAAGCTGTGCAATCTCTGCAGGTAACAAAGTTTCCAACTCCCTCTGACCTTGTAGTCAACTACCGACGCTTCATGGTCTCTGGCTAAGACCATGAGACAGAGAACATGGAACCAAGAGGCAACCAACTTGCAAATGTGCAATGTTTTTTTTTTCGAATAAAAAAGGTGATATTTGCTCCTTGTTTCATTGTAGGATGTGTTTGGATTCATAAAAGTAGGAGGGAAGTAGGAAGTGGGAAAACTTATTTCCCACTTCCTTGTTTGTTTTGGACCGGCAATGAATGAGAAAACTCTTTTCCCTTTTCTTTTGACACATCCCTTTTACAATACCATTTTCTCACTTCTCAGGTGCTACAACTAATTTGTGGTCATGTAAATCTTACTTGTAATAAATTGAAGCTTAATATATTAAATTTTGATGTCATATAAATCTCACTTGCAGTCTAAAAAATATTATTTCAAAATTAACATTTAATTTAATATTATTTTATGATCAACTTTATAGTCAACTTTTTTACTTTCACTCTCACATTATTGATCAAGCATCGAAAAATACAATATACTTTTCACTTACACTTTCACAGTACAACCAAACACTAGAAATGAGAATTACACAAATCACAATTTTCCACTTCACTTTCACATTTTCCATCTTTATTTCAGCTTAGACATTTGCCTCTCACTTCTATCAAACCAAACAAACCGTAGAGAAATTAATGAAACAACTGAGCAAAATATTACATCGCATCGTCTCAAATGCTTGCCGATTATATTTCGGTTAGCGTACATGAAGATCACAACACAGTCATAATGTTGGAGTTACCGAGGAGGACAGAGATTGTTACTGAGGAGATCGACGGCTCAGGTTGGTCAGAAACCAGCTACGCTATCTAGATAGTTTACACACGTGGATGCATAGTGGTTACGTCGTCTAAACGTCTGAAAGTAAGGTGATCTACCGTTGGTGTTTTTCTTTTCTAGGAGAATCATTTTGTTTCTTTACATCTGTGTATCCTTCCTTTATTGGTGGATTGTTTCGTTAGGATCTTATTAATAAAACGCCGGGACTTTTTCAGCGTCCTGGTTATTTTCTTTAAAGAAAAAAAATAAGATCACGACATAAGCGTAGAAAGCATGAACTAAAATAAAAACATGTCCGAAAGAATGGTGGAAATCATCATTCAAACCATCTCAAAAGTAAGGAAGACTGGTCCACCCTTCTACCCAAAAACATGGCTGTACCTAGCCATTTCAAAAACAGCATGAGACCAGCACAGTGTCAGATCTCCCATAAAGCCCTTCGTCCAAGTTGGCCGGTGAAGCGAACTAAACGCACCTCCATTAAGATGGCAAAATGCGGGGAGGAAGAAACCCCACCCACAGGCTGCAGTCTACTCCTGCGGCTTGCTCTCCGAACAGTGCACCTGTACGGAGTCGACCCCTGGAAGAAGCTCCCACACCTGTCCAAGATGAGACCAAAGTAGGACAACTATCAATGAGTCTCCTCTCTCCTCTCTTGTATTTTCCATCCTTGCTATAGGATTTAAAGGAGCTTGTATCAGGTTTAGGGTAGGGGTGCCACCGGATGCGGATTATCCGTGGATATCCGCATCCGCCTCCAATCCGAATACAGATATCTTTTTTTTCACATCCGTCAATATTCGTATCCGTATTCGTATATAAAAGTTAGATACGGATATCGTAAAAGCAATATCCTATTCGTATCCAATCCGATATCCGAATGTTAAGCGCTTGATAATGATATCCGTATGGAAGAGACTATTCTTCAATGAAAAAAAACATTAGATTTTTGATATTTTGAGTTGGTGAAAAAATAATAGAGGAAAGTATTCTATTCTTGCAAGAATAGTACGAGATATTTTGAGTATTTCAACATCCACAGTGGCATCCGAATCGGCATTTAGCACCGGAGGTCGTGTAATTCATTGTTATAGAAGCCGAATGACAATGGATACAGTGGAAGTATTAATATGTACGCAATAATAATCATAGTATGTGTCACATTTAATATTGTTATAAATGAGATAAAAGTAATATAATTATATCTGTTTAGCTTATTCTTAACCGTCTCCATTTTTACATATCTGATTAATATCGACATCTGATCTGCTAATATACGATCCATATCTGATATCCGATTTTGACAGATATGGATATCATTTTTTCACATCCGACAATATACGTATCTGTATCCGTATTCGAAGGTTGGGTCCGAATATGAATATATTAAGATAATATCCGATCCGTATCCGATCGATGGCAACCCTAGTTTAGGGTCTTGAGAGTTCTTCATATCTTGTACTCTTTAACTTATAGTAGATTCTCTTTTTTTCTGCTCGTGGGCGTAAGTTGTTCATGTCAAACTACGTAAATTTATGTCTTCCTCTTTTCTCTTTATTTTTCGAAACATTTTCTTGGCTACGTTGCAATCAATTTTGTGTTTTTTCCTGGTGTTTGTTGTGACAAGTGACTTTGGAAAAGATAAAGAGATGAGAAATACACGAGAACTGAGGAGGAGATGGAGGGTGGTCAACGGATGATTGGTTTTATCTTATAATATATATATTCTACCATTTATAGTGAATTTCTCCGATCCGTGAATACAGATCGAGTTGTTGAACGGCTGAACCGCGTAAATCTTAGCGTCTTCTTCTTCTTGTGCTTGTATTTATTCATATTGTCCTCGTTGTGATATGCGTCACAATATTTTGACACCTTGTCGTTCGTTTCTTGATTGCCCTGTGACACATGATACCCGCGCAGCTCATCGTTCTGGGCCTTTCTCGGGCCAACAAAACCGCCTCTTGTTGTCGTGTGCTCTGGGCCCGCGCTAGTGGGCCATCCTTGGTGCGTCTCGACTGTACCGATACACATATTTCGGCCAGTCTATTTTTGACATAATCTGCCAAAATAAATTATAAAAACTACAACTTGAGGGATATGCAGTGCAATGCATCGACGGACCCTTTTGATTTACAAACCCTCATACTGAGGGATATGCAGGGGTCTATGTATAACAGGACATAGACCCCTGTTCTCCACACAATAACTTGAGAACATTATTATTGGACAATGGATACGATTTTTCCCTTCACACATTTCCTCACGTATAGATCTCGTAGTAGCATGCAAGTGGGCACCTCCTTAGTTTGTAGACCATGAGATGCTCTTGAAATCTTGTGGTAGTTGAGGGACATCAAAGCATTAGAGTACAAGTATGGTGACCTGGGCTTCTTCTCAAGTAGCCTCATGCCAACGGGCCAGGTTTGGGACGAGCACGGTATTTATCAGAGTCAGACTCAATTATCATTACAAGTATCAGAGTCTATCCGATTACCTGCGGGTCTAAAACAACTATTTTTATACCCGACCCGACCCGTTGAGTGATGGGTCTAGACCTGATTACTTCATCACTTCTCCCCACTGACCTCGAGATCTTCCACCTCCTTCCCCAAGCCCCTGCTTTCCCTTCTATCTGCTCCCTCATCTCCGTCGGCGACTCGCATATGAATTTGAACACATCTTGGCCTTCTTTCAGTAGCAAAGGCGCAACGTCTTTCCCATCGCCGGTTCCAAGTAGGCTGAAGTTCTTTTCAAAGTGTTGTTTTTAGTAGCGAAATTCGAAGCCCAGGAAAGCGCGATCAGCTGTTTCTGTCGCTTCCCGGCGAAGTAATTGATGATGAAAACAATCAAGAAGCTCACGCACACAATCTCAATCATGAACGACCGGATCGACAATAGAGAGAACTCGACGACAGTGGCAAGCTCAATGAGGCGTTCGAATCGGATGGTATGGACTCCGGAATCGAGATCGGATCATGGCCCTGATCTTGAGAAGGAATCCCTTCGAACTCGTCCTTGTCCCAAAAACGAGGGTGGAGGAGGAGGAGGAGGACTCTTTGAGCGGTGGATTGAGGGAGGCGATGGATTTGGGGGTCGTGATGAGATTCGAGGGGTTGAAGGTGACTGGGTTCCGGTGAGGTCGTGGGATTTGGTGAGTTCCAAGGGAGATGAAAAGATTCGTCATCCTCTTCGAATTAGGGTTAAGACTAGGGAGGAGGTCTTGTTTGGATTTGGGTCGAACAAATAGTCCACATCGGCTAGACGGGGGGATGGTCTTGGGTTTATAAAGATTTGGGCAACTCCACCTGATAGGCTAGTCTTTGGGATGGTGCCCATGTCCTTCAATTGGTATCAGAGCCATACCCCGAACTGGCGCAAATTTGACAGTGGTGCTCCTTTGCAGAACAATTAGTCCCACATCGCTAGACCGAGGGAGGCGACGGAAAGAGTGAGTGAGTGACAAGGTTATACTTATTAATTAAATGGGTTCGGGTTTAATCACGTATGGTTCAAGTAAAATCAGAGTGGCCAGTTTATTAATAGGATAAACAGGTCCGGTCCTATTTGGCTCCGCGGGTATAGAACTAATTACCAGGTCCATCTAATCAGGTCTGGTACAAATCGGATATAGATCAAGACCCGACCTATTGACTTGCTTACTCTCAAATTGCAAATCCGGCCTCCACAGGCCTCCTCTCAAGTTGCAACTCCAGCATCCAACACATTGATTCCGTGCACTGCACGGGACCACCGTCGCAGACGCGTGGGGTCAGTAATGGAAAAAATAATAGTGATAGGGGGTATTTTTTTAAAAAAATTAAAGAGCAAAATTTTTTTTCACCCCCGCTGCCAAAAAAAAAACACTATTCTGCGCCACGCATGAGCTGGCAAAAAAATTCGAAGATCCGCGTACAGAACAGTCGGCGGCCGGATTATAAATCTTGTAAAATTTTCCAAAAAGTCCGTAGCTTATCACTTTTTTGTCCTTTAGCCCCTGTCATCTCTCGCATCTTAATGGTTATCTTATCCACTGGCTTACGACGCTAAACAAGTGGGGTGCACTTTTGCAATTATTTTTTAGGGGGTTAATGAGAATTAAAATACAGGCTTTTGACTTGGGTAGGAATTACAATATTGCCAGCTATTTTGGAATCCTGGATTTGGGGTTAAAGACAAATTTAGCCTCAAGAGAGATTGTACGGATTACATGTCCTTTTTGCTTAAATTGCCACAATTGGATGAATTTTTTTTTCTCACCACATTTCTGATCATCACGGTCACCACACCCGGCTTGGCCATTAATTCTGATGGCCCCAGATGGGATTCACCGTCCCCACCTAACTGAATGTCACCGATGTCACGATGACCACGGTGACCGTCAAAAGACGATGCGCAAAATGACACAACAATTGGATCTAGGATATTAACATGTTTACCCCACTAAACATTCTATTTGTATGTTTTCTCCCTTTTGAGATGCATATAGCTTCATAGAATTTATCGTAGGGCGTGTTTGTTTCGCCGCAAAACGCAAGTCGTAAAACTTCTTTTGCATTTTCCGTTGTTTGTTTCGCTGAAAAACAAGTTGCAAAATGCAACTCTTCTTTTCCACTTGCAGTTGCTACAGTTAAATTTGTGGTCATGTAAATCTCACTTTTACACTCATATTTTCCCACTTGCAGTTGCTACAGTTAATTTTGTGGTCATGTAACTCTCACTTGTAGTACACTTACAGTTCAAAATAGTTACCTGATAATCAATATATAATTTAATATTATTAAATATTTAATATTTTAAATAGTGTTCAATTTCTTATTTAAGTATTTTATATTTTAATCTTTAATTTTTTTAATGTTTTTAATATTTTTTTAATATTTAATATTTACTATTTTAATTTAATATTTTTATTTAATACTTTATTATTTATTAATACTTATTCCATTTTTTATTATTTTATTTAGAGTTAATATTTTATTAATATAACAATATTATACTTTACTATATATTTAATTATTTATTTTTTTAATATAAAAAATTACTTTATTAATATCATAATATATTTTATTATTCTATTAATATTTTATTATGTTAATATTGTAATAATAATTCAGTATAATAATACTATAATGATAATTTATTATTAAATTATAATTATATTTTACTTTGTTAATTTATATTTCTTTTATATTTCTATAATATTACAATATATTAATAATAAATTTATATTATAATAATTTTCAAGTATTTTTAATATTATAATATTATAACTATATTTTATTATTTTTGTAATTTTAATTAAATTTTTGATCTTCTTAAAATTTATATTATTTATTAGTTAATATTTAGTAATATTTTACTATTTATACTAATACTTTATTAATATTATTGTTATAAATAAAAGATTAAGATTATTAATTTTTTATCTTAAATTTATTAATACAATTTAATTTGCAATAGTAGATTTAATTTAATAGTATTTATAATATTTAAATCACTACTACAGTTAATTTTGTGGTCAACTTTTCCACTTACACTTTTACATTACCAACCCAACACCGTAAAACACAATATACTTTACCATTTACACTTTCACTTTATCAACCAAACACCGTAAAACACAATATACTTTTCCATTTACACTTCACTTTATCAACCAAACACCGTAAAACACAATATATTTTCTCTGCTACAGTTCACTTTTTACATTCTTATTTTACGACTTATGACTTGCGACGTTTTGCAACGAAACAAACAGGCCCATAATGCAGAACAATGTATTTTTTTTTAAGATAAAAAACAAAGAATATTTAATTCTATGCAGGTTTTTTTTTTTTAAATCTTTTTTGAATAAAGGTTGCAGTCGTTTCATCAGCAGTATTAAATCATAAACTTTTTACCTAGTTATCTTAATAGATGATCTATATAAATTATGTATAAATGATAATTGGTTAATGGATCCAAGTTTTAAATAAATCAAAGAGTTGATTTATGGTGTTTCTTATTAGAAGATGCATCTTGATTTTACAAACAAAAACTGAGATAAAAGTGAATACTGTGAAATGAAAATTGCTAAAAAGTTAGTACATTGGGTATCTTTTTCAATTTTATTTTTAAATTCCATGCTACCTTTTCTGCATGAATGATTTCTCTACACAACTAATTTGTTTGTTTTTTAAAAATTATTTAATTATAATAACTAACAAATATCCACAATAAAACAAAAACTGAAATAAAAGGTGGAATGTCAATTTTCTTTTAGGCCCTATTTGACTCTTTAAAAACAGAAAAAAAAAAGTGCAACGGCCCTACTCATTGAAATTTCAGCGTTTTTAAATCTGACACGCCCCTGTAGCTGTAAAAATCTGAGTTGGAAGTTTGAGGCCCACTCATATTTTCTTCTCAGTTTTCACAACAAATAAATAGACTAGAGGACAAAAAAAGCGTGTGGGACTCACATGTTAGAGTTAAAAAAAACCTATTTTTGCTCACTTTCAGGACAAACAAGCAAGCTCTTAGAAACAATTTCTCTAGTTTCAGGTTGGTGTTCTTCCCCATCCAGCCAAATTATGGGGTAAGTGCTTTTCTCCCAGATATAGAAGAATCCAAGAGTAGCAACCATCACAAGGACCAAGTTATCAAACAAAAATGGATGTACTACTCATGGCCATGGGGAATATATGCCTTTCATTTTGAAAGATAAGGTGATGTTCTACATTCCAATTAGTTCCAAAAGTGAGAGACAAATGGCCGTGCTCGTACACGTGAAATTGAGAATCTACAAGGGCAATTTAGTAAATTGAGCTAGCATCCAAATTGGGGGCAATGTGTAGTGTTCCCTCCTCACTCAACATGTTCCTATTATATTACTGATGAGATTAATTAGTGGCGGATGAAAGAAATTTTTTACTGTGAGCGTAAATATAATAAGAATTTTAATATGAACGTAAATATAATTAAAAAAGATTAAAAAAGAAAGAAATTGTATCTAAGGCCTAAACTTATGACCGTCAATAACATATTTTTATAAGTTACAACTTGAGACAGAACTCTAAAATAACTTTATTCTAATAAATTTAATCTAAAAGGAAGAGATCATATACTAAAAGACTACAAACTATATATATACTACTCTATATATTTTATAAAATCCAGTATAAGTGTCCGCCCACACTGGTATGTATGTAGTCTTGCCCTGAGATCAACTTTAGTTTTAGTTAACCACGTCTTATTCCAAAACATCCACCCTCTGCAAAAGCAATTGTTAGTCCTGACAACCAATGAAGAGCAAAATCAATCGTCCAATCGGTCATGTTGGTGAAAATCAGGTGGGAGATTTTCAGTTCAATTAAACGTTTTTAATTATAGTTACACCTTTCAAATTTCTTTCACCAATCAAATTGGTATTTAGTCAGTTTCGTATGAGTAATAAATTAGCAAGATAAATAACTCAACAATAATTATCTAGTAATGATATTTATTAGAATAAATATTTCAGTATAATCAGGATAATCCTTACAATAAGAACGTTAGTTCAAATAAACAGAGAATATATTGGAACTTAATAATTCCTGCAGCCACTGAGCGTTAATATAAACGGACAGAGTAATAAAATAAAATCAAATTTAGAGTGAGGTATGCATAAAGCGAATCTCCTTAAGATAATTGCGTCCCCCGCTACGGTACATACGGGATAATGGACGCTGGTCTCCTAAAATACAACACTCTTTCACGTGTTCTGCTCAACACTTTGCAAAATCATATACATTCGAAGCAAAGTTGACTCGTATCTTTCACTTTTCCAAAGAACAGAAGTAGAAAAAGTACAGAGACCAAAAAAAATTAGAATTCTGAATGGAATTTAATAAAATTTCCTTGAACTCATTTATTCTTGTGATTATTGTTATTCTGAGTATTTTGGGTGATTCATTTTGAAGTAAAATTATGTCCTTTATAAAATAATTTGGAGGAAATCTTTCATATTAGACAATCCGTTCGATTGGAATGGGCATAACCAATCCAAACAGATTTATCTGTTTAGTTGAAATGGGTGCAACCGTTCTGAACAGACACATCCTTTCGCTGAACAAACACATCCATTTGGCCGAAATGAGTTGCCCCAAACAGACACATTCATTCGATAGGAATGGGCACAACTGTTCTGAACAGTCATATTGTTTGCCGAGCATATACATTCGTATATCACATTCAATGTGAGACTAAAGAGTTTTCATACTTTTGGTCTCCTTTAGCTATAGTTTTTGGCCAACTTCTGACCCGAATATCTCATTCATTCAGAAACGGAATTAAACATGTGAATATATCATGTTCATCATCAATGAAAAGAGAATACATTCCAATCATCTTCCGCGCATTCCAAGCAGTAGGTCCTGGTTAAAATTCAGCTCAAATTTTTCCCAAAACTCACTTGGTTAATTCCAAGTTTAACAAACACTCACAACGAATAGAGATTCAAGAAATTATACACACTATGAGACTAACTCTATAGTGAAAGACAATTTAGGAAAGAAAAACTATATTGGAATAAGTGAAATGGGTCTTGATCCTTTCGTAGCGAAAGGCTTATTAGACTTACTGGCCAATCAATAAACTAGGTCTTGAACTGTCGGCTGTTTGTATAAGCCAAATCAACAGGCCTCACGCAATAACTTTCTAAAATCAACTTTGGTTCTCGGGTGGGTCCATTTTGTTCATAGAGATTCTTAATTTTAGAGAGTGTGTTTAGAGAATCACGGGCTCAATAGAGACTCCCAAAGAGTCGGCCCAGCTCTACACTCACATAGGTAATCATCCTGTTAAGAGTAGTCTACTCTACCTCACTTTTTTAATAAAAAGTTATAAGCATCATTAAAAGCGTTAAGCTATCCCAGATCTAATTGTAAAAGCACTTGGGTGCCATAAGAATGGGTAGAAGTCAAACTCCTAAGTACTTACTCGCAAAGTCAATCATAATTAGTTTTTCCTTTTGAACTTAGTTTGTAGGATCTTCATCAAGTGAGATTTAATTAAGCTGACTTGGTATGGTTATGCTTTAATCCCCTTCCCTACGGTGCGCAGTTTATACTCTTTCCACTTAAACTTAGTGAATGAATTTGCTAAGTTATCTTTTGACTCTACAAAGTCAATAGATATAACTCAATTTGAGAGCAACTGCCTAACGATATTATATCTATGACCGATGTGTCTAAACTTACCGTTATATACTAAGCTTTATACTCTAGATATCACTTCTTGATTATCGCAGTGAATGCATATCGCGAGCACTGGTTTAGTCCATAGCGGTATATCCTTCAAATATTGTCGAAGTCATTTTTCTTCTTCTCCAGCCTTATCTAAGGTAACAAATTTTGATTCCATTGTGGAAGGGTCATGAAATTTTTTTGGACGATTTCCAAGATATGATCACGCCTCAGATAGTAAAGATGTATTCGCTAGCTGATTTTGATTCTTTGGAATCTACAATCCAGGTTAAATTACTATACCCTTAAGTACAGGTGAATACTTCTCATATCTCAAGGCATGCTCCTTACTATTTATCGATAGATCCATCAGGTTTAATTTTTTTTTGAAAATACACTTACTCCCGATTGATTTACTGTTAGGTAACAAGTTTACCAACTCTCAAGTATGGTTACTTAGAGTGGATTCTTTTTTGTTATTTTAAGTTTCTTCTCACATTTGTGCTTCCGAGGTAGACGGACCTTCCTTAAATATTTGAGACTCGCTTTTGACCACATATGTTATGATGTCTGAACCAAAAGATTTATAAATTTATGATCTCTTATTCTTTCTTGGTTTAACTTTCACATCAACTGTTGGTTTACTAGGTCCTTCGTCCATAAAAACTGTTTCGTGTGTTATTTTTTCAGAAGTCTTATCTTCTTTCAGTTAGTATGGGAAGATGTCTTCAAAGAACACATCTCTTGATTCGATAATCATGAATATCCGATATTTCTGATTTATGTACCAGAAATTTGTTGGCACCGCTATTCAAGGCATATTTTATGAAAATGCAGTCCACTATTTTAGATCTCAACTTAGTCTTCTTAGTAGGGGCACTAGTACTTTTCTAAGGCACCCTCACATTTTAAGGTAAAGGTAGAAAGGGGGTGTAATATCCCTAATTTAAACTACTGTATTTTATTTTCTTCAAGTATTTATTTTTATTTACTGAGTATTTTTATCAAGTTGATTTATTATTTTCCTGAGATTATTATTATTAAGTATGAAAATTATTTTTGAGACAGTAGATGGTAATTTGACATTTTATATTTTCCATTATGATTATTATTTATTGTTAAAGTATTATTATTCCATTGTTAGTATTCAGTAATTATTATTGGGATTGGTATTACTTATTTATTTAATATTTGTATTGATATTAATCTTGGTGGTGGTGGTGGTGTTCTTTTTTAGCCTCTCACCCTATTTCCTATTTACCCATTTGTGATTCCATAACCCGTTATACGATTTCCCTATTTCTTGGTGAACCCAATACTTAACCTAATTGGATCCTAACCCGGTTGCCTAGACCCAATACCCATCTATATATATAATCCTATCTACACCAAAACCCTAAACCTAGTGATTAACCTAAACCTAATCTCTCCCAACTCATCAGCCGCACAATACCATCTCCTCCTCCCCAACAACAACAGCCAACCCCCTCCTTGATCTGGCTCCTCCTGTTGGCGCGATTTCCTCTCAGCCGAGCAACAGGCCGCCACCATCCCACAGACAACACCCCTTTTTCCCCCTTCTCTCCATCTGCAGCAGGCCATGACTCCAGCAGATCCAGCAGCACCTGGCGTGCCTCCAACCAACAGGCCCCCTGCCCAGACCTGCAGCTGCACCTCCTCCATCTCCTCTGCGCAGCAAGCGACCAACAGCAGACACAACAGATTCAGCGGCAGCAGCAGATCTGGACAGCCCCTCGTCAAGATCTGCGCAACACCTCCGACGAGCACCAGATCCCCTCCACGGCGACTCGGCAACACCGCCAGCAGGCCAGCCAAGTTCCCCAGCAGACCGGACAGCAACCAACAGCCACCGACAACCAAAACAGCGAGGAACAGCCCAAATCTGCAGGCTGTCCAGATCTGCGCAAGTTCGGGCGAGCGGCGAGTTCTCCCGATCCACGCCAGCCCGTCGCCGGAGACCAGCACGGTGACCTTCTCCAGTGTCTTGGCCACCCCCCTATGCAGTCCGTTGGCGAGGAACCGCACCACAGCAACCATGGCAGCGACTCGCCCGGCGACGCGCACGGCAGATCCAGATTCAGACCAGCAGCACAAGCAGCGGGCGAGCGGCGATTCCAGGCCCTTCCGGCGAGCGCGAGACCTCAAGATTGCAGCCAGGTCTTCCCCAGGACCCTGGCTACCGTCCTATGTAGTCCGACAGCGAAGAGCGGCACCACGGCGACCGTAACGGCGACTCGCCCGGTAACGTGCAGGTTTCCCAATGTGAGTGTTTCTCGCTATCTCTCTCCCATTCTTTAATTGGAGTAATTGTAAATGTCTTGTGTATGTTTTATGAATCCTTTGATGCGTCATATTATTATTCGTGTGTAGATCTTTACGTATGGATGCGATCGTCATCCCTTTAGTTTCATGTTGGATGTTTTATGCATAGATATATGACTTGCATATATATGTACATATATTATGTGGGACCCTATGTTCATCATATGGGAGTTTGGAATATCATTGTAGACATATCACGATGTAGCATGAGAGTGATTGAGAAGATGTGGAGATTGAGAATATTGTGCAGGATTAATTGCAGTGTCAGGTTGCAGGCAGATTAGTCGACTTACCCATGTTTATAGTCGACTAACATCCCTGTTAGTCGACTAACCCCAGAACCCTAGTCGACTAATTATTGGCTGAAGGCTATGTTTATCTATCTTATGGATTGTAGACTTTACCTTTAGTTTATGTGATGATTATAGATGGATGTACATGATTTCTAGAGATAGATATTGGATGGAATGACTTGATCGAATAGATCTTAGATACATGTATATGTTATGGTACATAGTATTGAGATTTCATGATAGAACTTATATGCATGAATATGTCGTGATACCGAGTGTTGGGATATTATGACTGATCATTAATAGAAGTGGTGATTGTGAAGACTTGGGAGTCAGAGTTGTATGGTAGAGTGAGAGGACTAGTACTGGACATTGTGATATGATGGAACAACAATTATTATATCAGACTACTAGACGAGTAATGGAACTAGATGATTATAGAACTATTGGGATTATGAATTGGTTGTGATGACTTGGATCTATAGTTGAATATATGAGAACTATCAGATGATATGTCGTTGATGTAAAATATCAGTAGTAGCCATTCTATGTTGCAGCTATTTGAGGACATGTTAGATATGATCTTACCTTATCAAAGGATTAGAGATCTTGATGATTGGATGATATATGGACTTATTCAGAGTTGGACTGAACTTGTGTTATAGATGATATTGGATTTACATTCTTTATGGTTAAACCTGATATGCATTAAGATGAGCTTGATATATTTCAAGTAGAATACTTTCCAGACTTGATATTCATTTATTGGTAATGATTTAAGTGATGATTCATTTGAGTATTGATGATGGACTTGTTATGATATAGGAGACTCAATCTCACATGTTTGTTTTGCTACAAAATTATGATAGACCGTGAAACTTGCTACATGGTAGAACTTAAGCTAATTATCTCAATTTTTTTTTTTGGACAACAACAATAGTCATGTAACATTTTTTAAGACATGCTAATTGGATGAAATAAACATTGTTGTTTCTGTCATTTTTTTTATTATTACAACAAATAGATTCAAATCCTCTCATTTACATTATTTTTAGGGACAAATTCAAGGAAGTAGCATAGTCGTCCGTCCACTATTTATAAACCCAGCTGTAATACTTCTTGAGCTTAAAAGATGAATAAGCATACAATGCACATGAGTACGACTTTTATTACATTCAACACTTTGATTCACAACTATTCACAAAACAGTAGATATTCTAGAAAGCGGATAAAACAAATTTCTTTTCCTTGATCACCCCAAGCCGAAATTTATTAAAATTCACCAACAAATCAGTTTTTCTTTGTCAAGATTCAATTGTTCAATTGTCACCCGTAGTTGTCTTGTCTGTGTTGAATAGATCTCCCAGCTCTCTCTCTATAGTCTCAAATTCGAATACTATCGCGTGCAGATATTTTATTTCCGGACGTGGTCACTTAGCAGGTGCTAAATTTGCTCTCTAATGGCACTCAATTCAAATCCGTTGTCGGTGAATTTAATTTAAAAAAGAAAAAGAAAAAGAAAAAAAAGAAACAGTCCAATTGGTACAAGACTAGCCATTTGAAAGCATGCAATTTGCAAAATAAACTGCCCCCAGCCACTAAAAAATTGCAACTTTCCAACACATCACTATAAATCCCGCCCCCCTCATCGCATCACATTTCACTCAAAAAAAAAAAAAAAAAAATCAAGAAAACCAACCATGCCTTGCAACTCCTCCAAATCATCCCACCACCACCAGCGCTTCCCCGCCTCCACCCCCGCTACCGTGAATAATTCTACTCTCACTGAAAACCACACCCACTTCTGCACCCACCCGGTCCCGATCCCGGACTCGGACTCCGTTGGCCGCCTCCACGAGCACTCGGTGGGCCCCAACCAGTGCTGCTCCGCCGTGGTCCAGACCATCTCCGCCCCCGTCCCCACCGTATGGTCGGTGGTCCGGCGGTTCGACAACCCCAGGCCTACAAGCACTTCGTCAAGTCCTGCCACGTCACCGCCGGCAGCGGCGACGACGTGGGCTCCCTCCGCGAGGTCTGCCTCATCTCCGGCATCCCTGCCGTCACCAGCACCGAGAGGCTCGAGGTCCTCGACGACGAGAGCCACGTCCTCAGCTTCCGGGTCGTCGGCGGCGAGCACCGCCTCAACAACTACCGGTCCGTCACCACGCTCCACCCCTGCGGCGCCGCCGGCACGGTGGTCGTCGAGAGCTACGTCGTCGACGTCCCCGACGGCAACACGCCGGAGGACACATGCACGTTCGCCGACACCATCGTGCGCTGCAACCTGCAGTCGCTCGCGCGGACGGTGGAGAAGTCGACGGCAGCGAATCGCGCGAGGGCAAATTAGTCATTTCGTACCTGGTTTGTTTTCGGCGCGGGGGCCCACAGGCGCTATCCACTTGATAGGAAGACGACGATGTACCTCGAGCCTGTGCCCTCTTTTGTTTTGTTTTGTTTTTGTTTTTTTTTTTAAATTTCTGAATACAATAATACGAGATGTGTATAATGTCAAGCTCATTCTGTGATTCTTTGATTTTCCCTCAAAAGATCAAAGTTTATGTTCCCTAATTGTTTTATTTATATATTCAATATTCTGAGTGCTTGCTTGCTGCATATTTTGCAGCAAGCTGTGAAAGTAAAAGCCAGCTGACATGGCAGGTGTCAGGCCAGCTCATTTCATTAGCCGTACTCTTTTATGACATTGGGTTAATATTAGTGATTAAGCATTGAATCCACCATGATACCTGAGATTAATACTAAACGATATATTTGATGTTCCCTAAGCACATGCCCAGCTTATTGTTTTTGTATCTTGGATCAATGAGAATAAGAATCTCGTTTTTGTTTTTAGAAAAGAAAAAAAAAATTTTAAAAAAACAAACGTCTGGAATGATACAAGGGTTTTGCTAAAAAGAGAGTCATCGTATGCATGTGATGGATGGATCTGGAATTTTCCGTTTTATTTAAAAGTATGATCATATTTTCTTTTTCTTTTAGTAATCCTCGGAACAACTAAAGTGAGAGGCAGTGTTAATTGGGATAGAATTATACCATTCTGGAAGGATTCGGGGCTAAATTTTTCTCAATAAAATACAGACCTAATATATCTGAATGCGAGATTCATTCTGTTGAAGTTGATTTACATTTTTTCATGTAACTAAAAATAATAAATCATGTAATTTGAATATTTTTTATCCATCCATCAAGTAGGTGCAAAATGAACGATAAAAAATAGTATATTACTTAGATCTATGTCTTTTGACATATAAATTCTCGATCTAGTCATTTCATCATGATCTAAATGCTTAAAAATTCTCACACACTAATTTTTCATTAGATTTCAAATATTTTACATCATGAAACTAACTAACTTTCTATTTCGACTATCTAATTTGTGTCTACTTGATGAATAAGTAAATGTATTCAAATTATATAATTTTTTACTTTTCTCTACTTGAAATAATGTAAATCAATCTCAACCGAGTGAATCTTCCGTTCAGATGACATATAATTATATTTGAGTGAGAATAATTCAACTTCGAATTCTTACCGCCACAAGTCCCTCTCGTGCTAGGGTCTGTTTGGTTGTCGTAACTGGCCGTAATTCATAGTTATAATTGGTAAAATCTTTTACAATTGTAAATGAGTTACATGTATGTAAATTTTACGGTGTTTGGTTGGTAATATAAAATTGTAAAGTGGGAAAGTGTATTGTACTTTACGGTGTTTGGTTGTCGTAATGTATAAGTCGTAAGTGAAAAAATTGACCACAAAATTAACTATTTGGTGATTTTAAAAGTTTTAATACTGCAAATAAATATTAAAAAAGTTAAATATTAAATTTTTTAATATTAATATAAAAAAAATTACAAATTTGTATGACCACAAAATTAACTGTAACTGGGCTGTAAGTGAGTGGTAATTGGGTTACAAGTGAGTGTTAATTGAGTTACGTAAGTCTTTTACGAATTACGGTCCAAACAAACGCCGTAATTCTAACTGGGTAGTAAGTCATTTACGAATTACGAAGTTTTACGCGAAACAAACGGCCCCAAAGTCAAAAAGTGTTGGACTATCAAAATTTTATCTTACTTTTCTAATACAGAATCCTTGTACTGCAAATTTTCTGTCAGCAATGGTGTACTATCAAACATAGGGAAAAAAGAAAACAGAAAAATGTACCTTTGTGTACAGGGTACATGCACGTGAGAACAGACATGTTGCACTAAAAAAAAGACAGATACACACAAATTTTTATTTTTGCTCACCGTATTTTTCGTCAAAGCGGTCCGCTGGGTCATTGATTCCGGCGGACTCTCAGGTGGGACCTAGTGGCCCCACCTGACTGAACGGCTCCAGGGTCACGGTGAGATTGGTGACCGCGGAAGGGGGTGAGCAAAATGGGACTAAACACACAAACAGCCACACTACTCTGTGATGGAGAATCATCAGGCTGGCGAGGCCCTTGCAACTGGGTCATTGATAACAGCAGCTTGTTGAGAAAAGAAACGCAACTTGTGAGTTTTTCCTTTTTCCTCTCATATCTTTTTCTAGTTATCTCAAATAATTATTATTGTCTATTTGCAGTCGTACTAAAGCATGGGGGAGGGGTTTGCAAGTTGCGAGTGATGGTGCAAGTTGCGAAGGGGGGGCACCTTTTGAACGTGCCCCATGGTCCCAACTCTCTCTGACGCCGCTCGTCTTTTTGAAATTTATAATCTCTCTCTCTCTCCCTCTCGTCTCTTTCCAAGACTTTATTTGAAACTGATCTACAGTAACTCTGTCGTGATTCCAGTCACGTGCTCATTTGGAGACCCATTATGGGCCTGTTTGTTTCGTTACAAAACGTCGCAAGTCGTAAGTCGTAAAATGAGAATGAAAAAAGTGAACCGTAGCAGAGAAAATATGTTGTGTTTTACGGTGTTTGGTTGATAAAGTGAAGTGTAAATGGAAAAGTATATTGTGTTTTATGGTGTTTGGTTGATAAAGTGAAAGTGTAAATGGTAAAGTATATTGTGTTTTACGGTGTTTGGTTGGTAATGTAAAAGTGTAAGTGGAAAAGTTGACCACAAAACTAACTGTAGCAGTGATTTAAATATTATAAATACTATTAAATTAAATCTACTATTGCAAATTAAATTGTATTAATAAATTTGAGATAAAAATTAATAATCTTAATATTTTATTTATAAGAATAATATTAATAAAATATTAGTATAAATAGTAAAATATAACTAAAATATTAACTAAATAAATAATATAAATTTTAAGAAAATCTAAAGAACATTAATAAAATTTTAAGAATACTAATAAGATATAAATATTAAAAAATGTTACAACAATAATAAAATATAGTTATAATATTATAATATTAAAAATACTTGAAATTATTATAATATAAATTTTATTATAATATTATTTTAATATTATAGAAATATAAAATTAATAAAGTAAAATATAATTATAATTTAATAATAAATTATCATTATACTATTATTATACTGAATTATTATTACAATATTAACATAATAAAATATTAATATAATAATAAAATATTAATATAATAATAAAATATATTATGATATTAATAAAGTAATTTTTTATATTAAAAAATAAATAATTAAATATATAGTAATTTTATATTAAAGTATAATACTGTTATATTAATAAAATATTAACTCTAAATAAAATAATAAAAAATGGAATAAGTATTAATAAAATAATAAAATATTAAATTAAAATATTAAATTAAAATAGTAAAATATTAAATATTAAAACAATAAAAAGGTTAAAGATTAAAAATATAAAATAATTAAATAATTAAATAAGAAATTGAACTGTAACACCCCGTCCCTGGAATACGTACTTAGTTGCGTATTCAGATTTCTCGATCGTATTTTTTCGATTTGCTTCTTGTATTTATTCTGTATTATGAATTCTTTATATGATTGTTTTGTCTTGGATTTGGATTCGTGGATTCGGAGTCAACCTTAGATTGAACCGAAGGCCCGATCCCAGAGTATTGCTCGGTTTGGACATTCTGGTATTCCGATTTGACCGATTTCAGTTTTAAACATCATTTTCCAATATTCTAGATTTATCATGATTTTCTGGAATTTTTCTCAATTAAGTTGAAAATCTTCAAAACCGGTGTCGGCCAGTTTCGTTGACCGATTTCCGGATTTTTAATTTACAAACGGCTTGGAATTTCTAAAAGTGCCTTTAGACATTATTTCTTAAAATCATATTTTCTATCTAAATATATTTTCTGGGATTTATCAAATTTTATTGAAAACCCGGCCAATCCGGCATATACCGAGATTGACGGTTGACCTTATGATTTTTATCTTGAAAAGGAGATTGGATCTTTGAAAACCGATTTCACCATAAATCGTTTTATAATATTTATGATTTTTGTGAATTTTTGGGAAGCTTTCCGGATTACTTCATTTTTGGGCCTTTCCGGTGTTTTCCCAGATACCGAGGAGATTGTCCCATATATTCCACTCTGTCTCTTCCCATTTTCTCTCTCCTTCCTTAAACGCGGATCTCACCAACCTGGGATTCCGCATTTATTGCAAAGATCCTCCCCATCCCGCATTTAATGCACTTCAGATCAAATCCCATCAAGTATCATGACTCTCTCTCCTCTGTTGAAACGCAGCTTTTGGCCTTCTCTAAACGCAGCCTTAATCACTGCGTTTAGCCCATTTGGCCCAAACGCAGGTTGTGTGCTGCGTTTGTGGGTGGGAAACGCAAGTACTCTTCATATATTTCCTTTGTTTCAAATGGAGTGCATCATTATTTAATCTTCCATTCTCTCTCTTCATTAAATGCTTCCTTTCCAAAGCATCATTTCCAAGACACCCCACCCCCTCTCATCATCATTGTTGGTCAAGAGAGAGAGGGAAGGGCTGCGTTTCATGTAGGAAACGCATGAATCCTTCCCTTGTTCTTTTGTCTTATATAGTGTGCAAACATCACTTTATCCCTCTTCTCTCTCTTCATTTAATTCTCTTCCAAATGTCATTTCCAAGGCATTTCCACTCCCTTCTCCTCATCATGACCAGCCATGTGGCAAGAGAACATCACATCCCTCCAACTTTACAAAAACACCCTCACCTTTATTTATTTGCATCACTTCATAATCCAACTCCTATAAATACCCCCTCTCCTTCTCTCTCTCTTCATTTACTCCTCCTTCTTCTTCTTTGCTTCCTGCAGCTAACAGAGAAGCCACCAAGAGAGAGAGAGAGCTTCTTCTCTTGTTTCCTTTGTTCACCAAACTCCACCACCTTCAACCTTTCTCCATCACCTTGAGGACGGCCAACTCCTTTTGGATTGGGGGCCGTGCTTTTCTTCTCCGTTGACAAGACTTAGAACCGGCTCCTCCTTTCGGATTGGGGCCGTGTTTTCTCTCCGGCGGCAAGACTTAGGGTCGGTACCCTCCTTTTTGGATTGGGGCCGAACTTCCCTTCGTTGGACGCGGCATAGATCTTGTTAGGCGAGTAATCTCGCTATTCGCTTGCTTCGTATTTATTGATCACGCGAGTGCTTTTCCTCGCCAAGGACTTGTATTTTATCAACAAAACCATAACTTTTAATAACTGTCTCTGCTCACTGTTTTACAGTATTAATCGACTTGACCCATGCATAAATCGACTAAGCACCACTTGAAATGCACCACTTTCTTGAAATGCAACACTTTTCCTGAAAACGCACCACTTGAAACGCACCACTTGAAATGCACTACTTTCTTGAAATGCAACACTTTTCCTGAAAACGCACCACTTGAAACGCACCACTTGAAAAGCAACACTTTTCTGAAAACGCACCACTTGAAACGCACCACTTGAAAAGCAACACTTTTCCTGAAAACGCACCACTTGAAACGCACCACTTGAAAAGCAACACTTTTCCTGAAAACGCACCACTTGAAACGCACCACTTGAAAAGCAACACTTTTCCTGAAAACGCACCACTTGAAACGCACCACTTGAAAAGCAACACTTTTCCTGAAAACGCACCACTTGAAACGCACCACTTGAAATGCACCACTTTCTTGAAATGCAACACTTTTCCTGAAAACGCACCACTTGAAACGCACCACTTGAAATGCACCACTTTCTTGAAATGCAACACTTTTCCTGAAAACGCACCACTTGAAACGCACCACTTGAAACGCACCACTTTCTTGAAAACGCACCACTTTCCTGAATAATCTTGATTAATTGTTATGGTTAGTTATTTCTTTGATTATGAACATTTTCCTTGGGTCATTTATTATATATTGCTATTTGTAAGACTTGTCACTTGCTTAATATCACCATCCTGTCATGCTATCACTTATCACCCAGCATGATCTACTTGACTTGTGATTATCATGTTTACGGGAATCTTGCCTTGTTATCTTGTATGGAACTAAGTGCCACACAGAGCAAAGTGCCACACCACACTCGGTGGGGGCCACCTCTTGAATCCGTGGGGGCCACCTCTAGAATCCATCCCCTCAGAACAAAGTGCCACATGGAACAAAGTGCCACACCATACTCGGTGGGGGCCACCTCTTGAATCTGTGGGGGCCACCTCTTGAATCTGTAGGGCTATCCCTGTTATGATCTGTTATTCCCGTAATCTGATAATATTGATAAGCTACAACTTGCACGGGGAATGGGAGGAAGTGATGGATGCCGGAATGATGCCTTGCTTATAGTAATGGAATACCTGAACTGACGATTCGTGTTAGTGGGACTTTGGGCCCACAGAAGATGCGTGTTAGGGGGACTTAGGGCCTCCAAGCTGGTCCCAGGTGTATGGGAACTACTATAAGAAGCGCTATCAGTTCTCCATCTGCTTCCGTTATCAACCCTCGACTTGCTTATATATGGATGTATGTGGGTTGGCTGTACACCAGGACACATACCGAGATATATGAGTCAGACGAGTAATAATAATAGTATAAGACTCTTGTTATGATCTCTGTTATGGTACCTGTACTAGACTGCTATTATGATGCTTGTTATAACTCCTGTTACGTATTCCTGTTATGACCCCTGTATCGGATACCTGTTATGATTCTAGTTTTGATGCCTGTTATGACTATCGTGTGATTTGCAACTCTGATTCTATACGCTTAGATATTCGGTGGCATGAGATAAGGGTATATAGATGAGGGTTTCCTTGTTTGGATTATTCCTTCGATGTACTAGCCTCATGGGACCGTGACCTAAGCGTATACAATCAATCTTGCTTGTAATCAACTTTATCCTGGATTTCCTGTTTTATGGATATCATGTTTTACTCGTTCATACCAGCTATACTTGTGTTCTAAACCCTGTTTTCTGAACTTGATATCCTTTGTTGTATTCACATTGTGTTCACCCTGGCTCGCCACCTGGCTTTGCATTACACTCGCCTGGGAGTTTCATCTGACTCCCCTGGATTCTCATGTCCAGGTTTCGGAGCTTGGAGCGTGTGGATTCTCCCTGTTGCTGATCAGAGTGGCGCAGCGGTAGCGTGGATCTCCTGCAGACTATCTGGAGCTCTATCCTTCCAGGCCCCTGTGTGCCTCTCGAGTTTCCGTGTAGTGAACTCGTGAGTGCCTTTATACTGTTTACTCCTGTATATTCCTTGTACTCTCGCAATTGCGCCTATCAGGTGATGTAATATTATTGTAATATCGGATCACCTTTGGTGATAACTCTGTAACTGTACTCATGTGTTGGAATGTATAATGCACCACTTGCTTCCGTACTCTGATTCTTGCCAGTACTGATGCTTAGCGTATATACGTGAGGGTATTTCTGACCTACGTATATACGTCGCAGTGACGTCCCCGTACCAGCAGGGATCGGGGCGTTACAGGTTGGTATCAGAGCCTAGGCTCTTACTTCCTCAGTACGTCCAGACGGCAAATTAATGGTAAAGCAATTTGCAACTGGAATGCATGAGTCTTGGTTATACAATCCAACTACAAGTGCAGAGTTATCTATCTCTTCCTTCTAATCCATTTCTGGTATCCTGAAACCTCCAATCTTTTCCCTTCCAGTTCCTTCTTGTTACCCACTCCAACCAACTCAAATATGGAAAGACGGGGAACTCGCAATGGTCCTAGTACCTCTCAAGATGGACCCAACAGGGACAGTGATGGTATGATGAGGATACTTCAGGGGATGATGCAGAGTCAACAGCAGCAGACAGAGCTTCTACGCCAAGGACTGTTGGTTGCACCCCGGGAACGGAGGCCAGGCAATGTGTCAGACTTCAGGAGATTACAGCGGCAGTGTTTTCAGGTACAGAGAAGCCCCTGGATGCAGAGCAGTGGCTGATAGACACAACAGATCTTTTGAAGGCAGCCCGAATCCCCGATGAGAACCAAGTGGAAGTGGCCAAGATTCAGCTAAGAGATGTGGCCAGAACCTGGTGGTTGGCAGAAGAAGCAACACTGGAGAAACCCATCACATGGGATCAATTCTCAAAGGGTTTCTACGAGAGGTTCTTCCCGACAACAGCTCAAAAGGAAATGGAAGAACAGTTTATCCGTCTACAGCAGCACAACCGGTCAGTGGATGAGTATGCTGCCGAATTCTTGAGGCTCAGCAGGTTTGCTCCCTACATGGTGTCAGATGAAGAAAAACGGGCCAGCAGGTTTCAGCAAGGGCTGAAGATGGATGTCCAGATGTTCCTTATTCCTCAACAGCTGAAGACATACTCCCAGGTTCTCTCCATTGCCCGTGAAGTAGAAAGGGGACTGGAGAGGAAGAATGAGAGTCAGGTGCAGAGCAAGTCAGTGAAGAGACCATTCCAGTTGATGAATGAGGAAGATGCAGCCAGGACAACCCATGGTCCGATGATCAAGCGACCGTTCCAACCTCCCCCTCAGCAGATCATATGCAATTTCTGTCACAAGCCCGGACATTATAGGAGAGATTGTCGAATGGCCAATGGACTATGTTTAGCATGTGGGACAGGGAGACATGCAATAAGGGATTGCCCGTTCAGAAGGGTAGGGAATATGGCACCAGTTAGACCAGCACTTCCAGCCCCACCTCTTCCAGCTCCACCACTGAGAAGGAACCCAGAACCAGTTGATCGAAGAGCTCCATTTTCACCCCAGCAGTATGATCACCCACAGAGAGGAGCAAGACCCAGAGCAGACTATGGCAGAGGCCAAGTTCACAACATGACGGCAGAGGTATCAGATGAAGCAGCAGCAGAGTATGAAGCTCAGTACCAGGAGCAGGAACCTTGAGGATGTCACTGTACAAGCAACCCCTGACCTTTTGTGTTTTGAGTTGGTTACCTTTGTCCAGCTAACCCTGATCTTTTGTACATTGGGTTGGTTACCCCTCTAAATATTCCACCTTATCCTGTTTTCGTTGTCCATCCTGGTCCCTTCTGTGTTCATCTTAACCCTGTTTTGGTTTTATGAAGCCCTTATTCCAGTCTTTGTCCTCCTTGTGTTCAATTTGCCCCTTATCGAAATTGCGAGGACGCAATTTTTTGTAAGGTGGGGGATTGTAACACCCCGTCCCTGGAATACGTACTTAGTTGCGTATTCAGATTTCTCGATCGTATTTTTTCGATTTGCTTCTTGTATTTATTCTGTATTATGAATTCTTTATATGATTGTTTTGTCTTGGATTTGGATTCGTGGATTCGGAGTCAACCTTAGATTGAACCGAAGGCCCGATCCCAGAGTATTGCTCGGTTTGGACATTCTGGTATTCCTATTTGACCAATTTTAGTTTTAAACATCATTTTCCAATATTCTAGATTTATCATGATTTTCTGGAATTTTTCTCAATTAAGTTGAAAATCTTCAAAACCGGTGTCGGCCAGTTTCGTTGACCGATTTCCGGATTTTTAATTTACAAACGGCTTGGAATTTCTAAAAGTGCCTTTAGACATTATTTCTTAAAATCATATTTTCTATCTAAATATATTTTCTGGGATTTATCAAATTTATTGAAAACCCGGCCAATCCGGCATATACCGAGATTGACGGTTGACCTTATGATTTTTATCTTGAAAAGGAGATTGAATCTTTGAAAACCGATTTCACCATAAATCGTTTTATAATATTTATGATTTTTGTGAATTTTTGGGAAGCTTTCCGGATTACTTCATTTTTGGGCCTTTCCGGTGTTTTCCCAGATACCGAGGAGATTGTCCCATATATTCCACTCTGTCTCTTCCCATTTTCTCTCTCCTTCCTTAAACGCGGATCTCACCAACCTGGGATTCCGCATTTATTGCAAAGATCCTCCCATCCCGCATTTAATGCACTTCAGATCAAATCCCATCAAGTATCATGACTCTCTCTCCTCTGTTGAAACGCAGCTTTTGGCCTTCTCTAAACGCAGCCTTAATCACTGCGTTTAGCCCATTTGGCCCAAACGCAGGTTGTGTGCTGCGTTTGTGGGTGGGAAACGCAAGTACTCTTCATATATTTCCTTTGTTTCAAATGGAGTGCATCATTATTTAATCTTCCATTCTCTCTCTTCATTAAATGCTTCCTTTCCAAAGCATCATTTCCAAGACACCCACCCCCTCTCATCATCATTGTTGGTCAAGAGAGAGAGGGAAGGGCTGCGTTTCATGTAGGAAACGCATGAATCCTTCCCTTGTTCCTTTTGTCTTATATAGTGTGCAAACATCACTTTATCCCTCTTCTCTCTCTTCATTTAATTCTCTTCCAAATGTCATTTCCAAGGCATTTCCACTCCCTTCTCCTCATCATGACCAGCCATGTGGCAAGAGAACATCACATCCCTCCAACTTTACAAAAACACCCTCACCTTTATTTATTTGCATCACTTCATAATCCAACTCCTATAAATACCCCCTCTCCTTCTCTCTCTCTTCATTTACTCCTCCTTCTTCTTCTTTGCTTCCTGCAGCTAACAGAGAAGCCACCAAGAGAGAGAGAGAGCTTCTTCTCTGTTTCCTTTGTTCACCAAACTCCACCACCTTCAACCTTTCTCCATCACCTTGAGGACGGCCAACTCCTTTTGGATTGGGGGCCGTGCTTTTCTTCTCCGTTGACAAGACTTAGAACCGGCTCCTCCTTTCGGATTGGGGCCGTGTTTCTTCTCCGGCGGCAAGACTTAGGGTCGGTACCCTCCTTTTTGGATTGGGGCCGAACTTCCCTTCGTTGGACGCGGCATAGATCTTGTTAGGCGAGTAATCTCGCTATTCGCTTGCTTCGTATTTTATTGATCACGCGAGTGCTTTTCCTCGCCAAGGACTTGTATTTTTATCAACAAAACCATAACTTTTAATAACTGTCTCTGCTCACTGTTTTACAGTATTAATCGACTTGACCCATGCATAAATCGACTAAGCACCACTTGAAATGCACCACTTTCTTGAAATGCAACACTTTTCCTGAAAACGCACCACTTGAAACGCACCACTTGAAATGCACTACTTTCTTGAAATGCAACACTTTTCCTGAAAACGCACCACTTGAAACGCACCACTTGAAAAGCAACACTTTTCCTGAAAACGCACCACTTGAAACGCACCACTTGAAAAGCAACACTTTTCCTGAAAACGCACCACTTGAAACGCACCACTTGAAAAGCAACACTTTTCCTGAAAACGCACCACTTGAAACGCACCACTTGAAAAGCAACACTTTTCCTGAAAACGCACCACTTGAAACGCACCACTTGAAAAGCAACACTTTTCCTGAAAACGCACCACTTGAAACGCACCACTTGAAATGCACCACTTTCTTGAAATGCAACACTTTTCCTGAAAACGCACCACTTGAAACGCACCACTTGAAATGCACCACTTTCTTGAAATGCAACACTTTTCCTGAAAACGCACCACTTGAAACGCACCACTTGAAACGCACCACTTTCTTGAAAACGCACCACTTTCCTGAATAATCTTGATTAATTGTTATGGTTAGTTATTTCTTTGATTATGAACATTTTCCTTGGGTCATTTATTATATATTGCTATTTGTAAGACTTGTCACTTGCTTAATATCACCATCCTGTCATGCTATCACTTATCACCCAGCATGATCTACTTGACTTGTGATTATCATGTTTACGGGAATCTTGCCTTGTTATCTTGTATGGAACTAAGTGCCACACAGAGCAAAGTGCCACACCACACTCGGTGGGGGCCACCTCTTGAATCCGTGGGGGCCACCTCTAGAATCCATCCCCTCAGAACAAAGTGCCACATGGAACAAAGTGCCACACCATACTCGGTGGGGGCCACCTCTTGAATCTGTGGGGGCCACCTCTTGAATCTGTAGGGCTATCCCTGTTATGATCTGTTATTCCCGTAATCTGATAATATTGATAAGCTACAACTTGCACGGGGAATGGGAGGAAGTGATGGATGCGGAATGATGCCTTGCTTATAGTAATGGAATACCTGAACTGACGATTCGTGTTAGTGGGACTTTGGGCCCACAGAAGATGCGTGTTAGGGGGACTTAGGGCCTCCAAGCTGGTCCCAGGTGTATGGGAACTACTATAAGAAGCGCTATCAGTTCTCCATCTGCTTCCGTTATCAACCCTCGACTTGCTTATATATGGATGTATGTGGGTTGGCTGTACACCAGGACACATACCGAGATATATGAGTCAGACGAGTAATAATAATAGTATAAGACTCTTGTTATGATCTCTGTTATGGTACCTGTACTAGACTGCTATTATGATGCTTGTTATAACTCCTGTTACGTATTCCTGTTATGACCCCTGTATCGGATACCTGTTATGATTCTAGTTTTGATGCCTGTTATGACTATCGTGTGATTTGCAACTCTGATTCTATACGCTTAGATATTCGGTGGCATGAGATAAGGGTATATAGATGAGGGTTTCCTTGTTTGGATTATTCCTTCGATGTACTAGCCTCATGGGACCGTGACCTAAGCGTATACAATCAATCTTGCTTGTAATCAACTTTATCCTGGATTTCCTGTTTTATGGATATCATGTTTTACTCGTTCATACCAGCTATACTTGTGTTCTAAACCCTGTTTTCTGAACTTGATATCCTTTGTTGTATTCACATTGTGTTCACCCTGGCTCGCCACCTGGCTTTTGCATTACACTCGCCTGGGGAGTTTCATCTGACTCCCCTGGATTCTCATGTCCAGGTTTCGGAGCTTGGAGCGTGTGGATTCTCCCTGTTGCTGATCAGAGTGGCGCAGCGGTAGCGTGGATCTCCTGCAGACTATCTGGAGCTCTATCCTTCCAGGCCCCTGTGTGCCTCTCGAGTTTCCGTGTAGTGAACTCGTGAGTGCCTTTATACTGTTTACTCCTGTATATTCCTTGTACTCTCGCAATTGCGCCTATCAGGTGATGTAATATTATTGTAATATCGGATCACCTTTGGTGATAACTCTGTAACTGTACTCATGTGTTGGAATGTATAATGCACCACTTGCTTCCGTACTCTGATTCTTGCCAGTACTGATGCTTAGCGTATATACGTGAGGGTATTTCTGACCTACGTATATACGTCGCAGTGACGTCCCCGTACCAGCAGGGATCGGGGCGTTACATGAACACTATTAAAATATTAAATATTTAATAATATTTAATTATATATGATTATCAAGTAACTGTTTTGAACTGTAAGTGTACTACAAGTGAGAGTTACATGACCACAAAATAACTGTAGCAACTGTAAGTGGGAAAATATGAGTGTAAAAGTGAGATTTACATGACCACAAATTTAACTGTAGTAACTGCAAGTGGGAAAAGAAGAGTTGCAAAAGTTTTTACATTTTGCATTTTGCAAACGAAATCAAACAAGTGTAAAATGTAAAGTTGTAAAATTTTTTACATTTTGCAAACATTTTGCAAGTTACCAAACACGCCCTATATGTCTCCGTGCGGCGGTGGACACACGATATATTTTGTCTGTTTGAACATATTGTTTCAGCGTGGATATAAATGTAATAAGAATTTCAGTATGCGTATAAGAAAAGAAGAAAGTAAATAGTTGCACCGAAAATTTAAATTTATAACCTCTAATAATATTATTTTATAAATTATCATTTGAATTAGAGCTCTAAAGTATCTTAATTTTACTAAACTAATCTAAAAATAAAGATGAAATGCAAAAAAAAATACAAATTATATATACTTCTCTATATATTTTATAAAATTCAGTGTGAATGTCTGCCCACACTGGCATGTATGTGGGCACGCCCTTGTTTGCTTGGATACAAGCCACACTGGAACGTACACCAAACACAAATACGTGTCAAATTCTTTAAAACGTACATGATATGTACATATGATACGTGCACGATTTAATGATAAAAGTGTTTGTATCACATCGGAGACATAATTCATGCAATTGTTTGGCTCATACAAGGAATATATGCACATTCTCTCTTTTTTAATCAAATATGCACACTTTTAAGTGACACTGAGGTGATGAGATTGGTTTAGATTAAATTAGATTGGTAATATGGAGGCAAACCATAATCTATGAACGGGTTGTCATCATGAGAAAAAAGTTGGGTTACTTTTCACTTTTGCTACTAAAAATTAGAGCTAGAAAGAAATTTTATAAACCAAAACTACAAATAGAGCTGGGAAGCATCGATCCTTAGCTTGTCTATAGTACTCAAACAGGAGCTCATCGGTAGATCTTTGAACTGGGGCTTATTGAGGGAGAATGAGACCCATCTTAATTTTGCAAGTGATCAAATAAGTTGGTGATTTTTTTTTTTTTTTATTTTTATGTATTGTTGTGATCTATATTTTTCCTTATTTTTTTCGTTGGCATAACAATGAGCGCGGGGCTACTCTTCGAGGCTGTTTGGATTCAACAAAAGTGAGCGGAAGCAAGGAAGTGTCATTTCTCACTGTCCATTCAAATACCGGAAAAGAAAAATGAAAAATCTCTTTTTATTTTCTTTTTTCTCTTTTACACAATTATTTTCTTACTTTTGTGGTGCTACAGTTAATTTTGTGGTCATACAAATCTCACTTGAATTTTAATTACAGTCCAATATTTTTATAATTAATTTTTATTTTAATATTATTTTACAGTCACTTTTGTGATCAAATTTTTTTATTTTCACTTTCACATTACTAACTAAACACCGAAAAATACAATATATTTTTTCACTTTCATTTTTAAACTGCCAACTAAACATTAGAAAAAATATACACAAATTCTCATTTCTAAAAGAGAAAAAACTTACTTCTCACTTCCCGCGGACTTTCTTGAATCCAAACAGTCCCGATTCATCAAAACCAGATGAGCGGCTGTAGAGCATGTAATAGTCGATATCCTTTTCCAGTGGAATCTACGTACGATTGGATTAATTTGGAGGACTGAAATCTTGAGTGTCGGTGATTGGGACCATTGAATATTCGTGCTAGACCCTTCAGTACGAGCAATTTGCAGGGAAAGTGGCATGTTAGCATGTTATCAATGCTAATGCATTATATAGGATATTTGTGCCACTTGCGTGTGGATTATCAACTATTATTGTTTTAGAGATTATCGTAAAGATACTAGAGTTGTTTACTATTAGATATGTTCACATTCGTTAGATCTAGTTTGTTGAAATACAAACCGTTGTGCTTCACATGGATAAAATGAAGATGACATAGTCTAATGTCATTGTAATCCCATAGTCACTTAAATACAGATAATTCTGATTCTTTGATAGTCAATTGTGATGGTCAAGATCTGATCCCATTCAAGATAATAACGCGTGTATTTTACTTTTCAACTCTCTGAGATACGTCAGAGCTTTCCTCTGAAGTCCATGCTATACCCAACCTTCTCCAAATCACCTCCCCTCTGGAGGTTACCTCTATTTTAAAGACTTCAGCTCCGAATCAAGCAGCTCCAGTAACATATCACCCCAAATTTTCGTCGACAGTTACAAACCTTACACTAGAACAGTATTGGGAATAAACGATGCACTTTTAACAGCGGTGTGGTCTGTAACGTTCCTGCAATAAAAAGCGGTGACAATTTTGTATTTTTTTGAAACTTTTACAAATTAGCCTGAAACATATTAGGGCGGTTCTGAAGGAAACCACGCTAGTATAATATGTAACGCCTCGATCCCACGGGTACGAAGACGTTACTGCGACGTATACACGCAAGTCAAAAATACCCTCATGTATATACGCTAAGCATCAGTACATGCAAGAATCAGAGTTAAAAAATATGTGATGCATTATACATTCTAACATATAAGTACAATTACAAAGTTATCACCAGAGGTGACACGATATTACAAGAATATTACATCACCGATAGACGCAAATGCGAGAATAACAAACAGATATACAAGTATGAACAGTATAAAGGGCGCTCACGAGTTACAGAAGGAGAACTCGAGAGACGAGTAGGGAGTCTGGAAAGATAAGGTTCTAGACGGTCTGCCGATGATCCACGCTACCGCTACGCATCTCTGATCAGCAACTGGGAGAATTCACCAGCTCCAAACTTTGAGACCTGGACATGAGGATTCAGGAGAGTCGGGACTCCCCAACGAGTGGTGATGCGAATGCCAAATGGCGTGCAGAGATAAGCACATGTGTATCGATAAATCTAAGTCATAAGCATGTATTAAATACTGTGTCGTAAGCACATGCATATAGTAGCAAGTAGAAAGACAATAGTTGATATCAAGCAGGGGACATGCATGGTATAATATGATAAGAGCAGATGAAGAGGCGAAAAGTAAAGTAGATAAGGCAACACCAAATATCTCCTAAACTAACATAAAACCGATAAAACTGATAAAATCGAATAAAATTGAATACGAGCAAAATCAATCGTACAAGCTTAGGTCACGACTTCATGAAACTAGTATATCAAAAGAATAATCTAAAAGAAAACCCTCCTCTATATACCTTTATCCCACGTCACCATAATCCATGCTCATACAACCCAAGTTACAAAACAACACAAAATTATATATTAGCATCTTATTATAATTGGGGTCGTCTAAGTTTAGGCATTAGTATGTGTCCCATTCCGCATACTTTCACTTACAACTTATAGAGTAAGTTATTTGAAAACTGATAGAGTTCGACGAACCATGTTTAGTATGGGTCCCGTACTTGCCCGGACAACGACCATGAGTATCCGATACTGAGGTGGAACGTACTGCTAGGCACCAGAAACTTAACGCCCGAATGGAATAGGGTATCACAGATCCAATAAAAATAGGCGTAGAGCTTGTGCATACCAGGGAGGAATAACAAGGAGAGTAGGGGTGCCAGTACACCCCATAGAATCCCTAGTAGCTGCCAGGTGATCCAAAAAGTATATGGCCACGCTTGACTCGAAATGACCATCATAAACATGACTATTCAGGACCCATCAGTTCCCCCAAACCAGGTGCAAGTTGTCTTATTATAATTTATTATATAATTATCAATTTATGGGAATACCAGGAGCATGACATGATCAGGAATCAGGAGTACATGAGTACATGTATAACAAGAATACAGGTCACTGTATATAAGAGAAGATAACAGGTACAAGATTCCCGTAAATATGATAATCGCATGTCAAGTGTTAACATGATAGATGACAGGTGATAAGTCATGTCACAACAAGGGCAGGTGATAAGTGATAACATAACAGCAACAGGTGTCAAGTAGTAGCAATTCAGGTGATAACACATCAGTTGTCAAGTGATACAGACAGGTGTCAGGTAATAATACGGCAAGTGTTAGTACATCAAGAGAAAAAATGTCAAGTGATAGCGTGACAGCCAGGCACAATCAAGCGGAGCTTAAACAGTGCTAGAGTCGTGGACAACAAACAGTGTTTAATCACTAGAGCGTTTGACAGAACTACTAGAATGACTCAGCTTAAATGGCGAGTCTAAAATCCAGTAGAGTTTCGTTTAGACGAATCTAGTGGTAAAACGCTGAGCATTCCTATAAGGCGTAGCTGAGAGACCTGACAGTCTAAGCGCACTCCTTTTCGAGAAAGTGGGCGAGAGCCGGAGGCTAAAGTACGCTCAAGTCTAGACGCACTTTCGGCAGTTACCATGAAACCCATAAGGGTGCAAGCCTAAAACAATTAGGCAGCTAGCCGGGAGTGGGTAGAAAATCATGTTGGCCCAGAGGCCTTCCACTCTAGTTTTGATGATGATTAACTCATGTAGTTATGTTTAATAATAATCTTGTGATTTTAGTTTCAGATCAGTTAACAAGATATTAGTTGGTGATTGCTTCAAAAAGAGGAGTTTGAAGCTTTCACATGGTGATTCCAGTGCCCGAGCATCAAGATCATACCTTTGCCCGGTGGATTTGTATCGAACCAAGGGCCAGTCGACCGTTGTGGTCGACTGACGTGCACAGCCCTGTGCACATTTGTCAGAACAAAGGCAGATCAGAGAGCCTTGCTCTCTGTATCTGGGCGGTCGACCGAGCGGGCGACCGGAACAAAGAAGTCTGCTCTCTGTATCTGGGCGGTCGGCCGACGATCGACCGTATTGCCCCAACGGTTGTTTGACGCGGAGAAGGGGGCTGGTGTAACGTTTCCTTGAATCAGATGAAAAATTACAGCCGGCTTAATCTTCGGTTACAAGGGAGGGAGGATGTTGAGCCTTGAATCCTCCTTTGTTTAAGGCTGGCCGACGCGCCTTGATGCTGAGACGCGGGCTATCTCTCGCGTCTTGATTGTCACATTTAGCCTTGCGCCTGGATCTTGGATCTCTGTGTTTTGGTGGCTTGTCTTGGTGATTTTTAGACAGCCTACAACGGTCATATTTCTGACCGTTGGCGGTCGACGGGCCGGTCGACCGCAAAACTGTCAGGCTGCCACATCAGCCTAACGGCTAGTTTTCTATTTGGGCTATATAAATACCCCATCTCTTGTGGTGTTTTGATAAGACTTTTGATAAGAAAATTTTCAGTGTTTCTCTTGTGTTTTAAAAGATTTCAGAAGTGTTTTTGGGCTTTAAAACTTCCAATCTTATTTGTTTTAGGTTTTTGAAAAATTCAAAGAAATTGGGAGATTTATCTTGTTCTTCATTTCTATCATTTACAAATAGTTTCCAAAGTGTTTTCTTTGAGTTTTATTTTTCAAACACCTAGTTTTCCACACTTGAGCTATATCTTCTATCCTAATCTATTTAAGATCTTTGTTTTGTGGAAAAGAGATTGTTGAGGTTGATTGAGCCTCCAAGTTTTAAACCCTCCTTGTATTGTATATCCCTCTTTGGTAGAAGTTGATAGGAGTGGTATTGTTTGGATCCCTTTTCGGTAGAGGTGATTGTGTTGTTGTTGGTTACGGGCCTTATCCCTCTTCGTAGAGGTGGATTTGTATTGTATTGCCTCGGTGGCATTGTAAGGTTGAGAGAGGAGTTGGTACTCCGTAGTGGATTGGAAATCCTTCTCGGTGAAGGCGGGGACGTAGAGTAGGGGCTCGAACCTCGAAAACATATCTTTGTATTTGTGTTTGATCCATTATCTCTAAAACTCTCTCTTTACATTTATGCAAAGCATCATTCATTCATTTCACATCATACATATTTGCTTGTATTGTGCCTTGCATTATTTCATATTGTTCATCCTTATATGTTGGCTTGTTTGTGTGTGTGCCTCACTTGTACTAACCACAAGAGCCTCATATAGCACCTCAACCCATATCTAGGGGAATCAAGAGGAGTTAGTCCAGAGCCCTTCACGGGGAATTCAGCTACACTTGTGTGTTGTATTAAGTGTGATTGAAAATTTGTTTTAGCTTCGCATTTAGCGCATTTAGTTTCTAGATTAGCATATCACCTATTCACCCCCCCTCTAGTGATTTACAATTGGTATCAGAGCTACGCTCCTGATACTTAGACTTAACATCCTATGA